>PVKB01002373.1:0-290093 GCA_004027205.1 Ctenodactylus gundi
TGCACACTCCCCGCTCTACTCCCCCCCCCCCACCTGTTTTATTTCCTTTCATAGCCTATCCTGCCAGCTAATGTGCTACATTCACTTTACCTTTCTGTTAGGTATTTTTCTCTTCCCCACCAGACTAAAGCTCCACTAAAGCAGGAGTTTCTGCTTGTTGTATTCACTACTACAACCACAGTGCTCAGAGCCCAGCTTGGTATGGGATCGACACTCAGCACAGAATTGCTGTATTTGGTTTGTTCCCATATTTTGCTTGCTGAAAATCCCTTCGTGACCCTTTATTCTGCTCAGAATGAAGTCCCCTTCCTTGACGGCACCCAAGGGAATGAGGCCTCTGCCACCTCTCCAGCTCTTCTCTTACTGCTTGGCCCTTGATGACACAGCCAGATGGGATTGCTACCACCCTCTGCCATATTTCTTTCACCTTGATTCTTTGCATGGGCCACTTTTTACTTGTAATATTCTCCTTGAGCCACCTCTTTGGAGACTCAGTTTCAAGTTGCCTACTTGAAGAACATCTTCCCTGAGTCTCACTTCAGTGGACCCGTGACTGCTCCCACAGTCCTTAGGACTCCGGCCTCTCCTGGCCTCTGCTGGTCTGCATTGGCACGCTTTTGTGGCCAACCTGGTCACCAACTTGGGAACAGAGATGCTGTTACACTGGTACCCCCAGCTTCCAGCCAGGGAGACCCTCGGTGACTGAGAGTCAGTAGTGATGATATTACTTATTATGGTGGTTATCAATATTGTTTTTGATAAAAAAAATTAGTGCATCAGTTACTCTCCTCGAGGGTGCTAAGTATCTACACACAAATCAATGTATTGACTAATTGGTTGACATATCAACTGATTTGTTCTGTGCACCTGAGCAGCTGTCTAAGTGGCTCTTTTCACCCAGAGCTGTTTTCCCTTTTGGGAGCTCTTCTCTCCTTTGAAGCATGAAAAAGAGGAAGTGTCTCAGGATGGGGGAGGCAGCTGTCACCTCCACAGTCCTCAGCAGCCAGAACAGCTCCAAGGACGCTCCCAGAGTCCACAGGAGCTGGTACAGGCCCTCACACTGGAAACACACTTTTTTATTACAATTCTAATTTCTCCACAAATGGATCTATCGTAGCCCAAATTTATTGCAGTCGTACGGATTTTTGATGTGTCTGGCTTGATTCTATTCCTAAGTAAACTGAGTGAGAACTGGTCATTAAAAGTCACCTATATTGAAGGTTAAACATCCACAGATCATCATGTATTTGTTCAATTAACTTTTATGTAGTAATAATGCCCTGCTAGGTCCTGTGCTAGCCTTTAAGGAAGGAGTAATGACACAGAAGGGGTTGCCCTGCCTTAGAAAGTCACCATCTAACAGCCAGGATGGAAGCTCGCTAATGTCAAAGGGACCTGCCACGAAAATACAGCACTGTCTTTGTCCCCGTGGTATACACAGACTTTAGATAAAGCACCCCATTTAATCCTGACAACCTAATCAAATTAGAGATGAAGAAATTGAGGCTCAGTGAGATTAGACCACAATCTCAGGGCACCCACTACTAAGTGGCTGAGCTGAGATTCCAGCAAAGGTCCACCAGTCCCTGAAGGCCATGCCCTTTCTTCTCCACCACCCTGGCGATCTGAGAAGCCACCAAGGTCACTCCAAAAACACCAGTGGGCCACAAGACGACTCAGTTGCCAGGTCTAAGCAAACTCCACTGGGATATGTGTACAGCCCCTCACAAGCCAGCAGACATCAGTAAATTAAAAACAAACACACATGCCATTAAGTTGAAAAGAAAAATTGACGCAAAAGAATGGTCTACTTATTTACTTATTGTTACTGGGCCCTCGCCAGCCCAAGGACATAATGACATTTGTCCCAGACCTCTTTTGTGATGCTCGGGCTCTTTGGCTTCCCCAGAAAGCGGAAGGCGGGGTGCTGGCTCTTGAGCAATGATGCCAGAGAGGCAGAGAGCCCATGGCTCAGGGAGAAAGAGCAGGAAGTTGCTGCCGCGGTGTGGGTGCCCCAAGTGGACCCTGTTCCCTGAGCTCTGTCTGTGAGCCCAGGACACTTGTCCTTCTAACAATGGCCACAGTCCTGTTTACATCCTTCCGTGAAACCGTTCTCAGGCCAGCTAAAAGCTCAGTCTTGAAAAAGGCCACCGAGCCCCCAAAGCCACTCTCCCATGGGCCTCTTCTCCAACCTGCATGTCAGAGCCCTCCATGTTGACTTTTTCTTTGCAAGATACATCTCTCCCTGGGTTCCTGTGTTGGAATCGTCAAATTCCCACCCAAACCCACGGAGAGACAGGGTGATTAGGAATCCCCATAGCGTGCTCCGTTCTTAGGCTGTGAATGGTGTCTTCTAACCAGAGTCGCTGCCACAGAAGAGAGTTTTCTTATTCTGATATCACAAGTTGCATGGTACTCACAGTGCCTGGGAAACAGACGTGGCACCATTCAAGACTCTTATCCCGAGAAAGCACCCACCGCTGCGGGGCAACTCGGGAGGATTCAGTCTCCCGTTCACATCTTAGGACTCTGCCGGCAACAACTTTCAGGAAAATTCCCACTCCGTGGGATGTTTTGGCTCTCACCCTCTCAGGACTTGAAAGGGAGGGTTCATCCTCCAGCAGATTTTTAAGCCCCTGAAGAAATCAGGAGAGGTACACTGGGTGGGAATCCATCAAGAACCCTTCCCAAGCCACTTGGACTCCCCTCCCAGGACCTGGGGACTGTCACTTAGAAGGACAAAAATGTCTTCCTCTGCCAGGGTCTGGCTGTCAGGGACATCTGTGAAGTCCCGTCAAGCTGATTGAAAGGAACCCTTTCCTTGAGGTAGGACTCTAGACAAGCATGTTACCCAAAAGGAAAACGTGGGGGCGAAAATGAATCAATGAGAGATGTGCAGAGAGATGTTCTCTGGGCCCGAGTACCATTTACAAAATGCAACGCAAAAGGAGATAAATCTCCTCCCTCTCTCTGCCAGGCTAGAGCAGATTCCTAAATGCAAACAACTCTTTGCCACAGAATCTGAGCCTCTCGGCTTAGCAGTGAGTTTCCTCAAAAGGCACCAGGATGAGGTTAGGAATTCTGCAGCCACACAGCAAACGTTCTCATGGAGCAGTATTCCGAGGAGAGGGAAGGGGACCCCGGGGGGCCAGTGCTGGGTGCGATGCTCCTCCGGGACGCTTTACAGAGAGAAAGTTGTATGGGCTGAGTCTCCCGGAACGTAGCACAGCCGAGCTCGGCCGTCTCCAGATGGAGTGGCGGGTCATGGATCTGAGGAACGAGTCAAGTCAGGACCGTGCCCCTCTCCTTCTAGCCAGTGAGGAGGGACCCAGCCAAGAAGAGATAATTTTGCACGAGCCAGAGCTAAAAGAAACACATTTTCCCACTTCTTCAAGCCACTTTGGCAGCCAGGGGAGCCGGGGCCAAGACAAGCACATTAGGAACTACGTCCAGGTCTCCCGACCCCTCCCCTTCCTCCGAAAGCCACGAAAACTTGATTTGTGTTCACTAAACACAGGCTGGGGAGCTGGAGAGGAGGAAGGGGGGAGAGGGGAGCGCGAGGGGCCAGGCAGCGTCCATGCAGTCGCTTGTCTTATTGATTTAGAGCCGCACAAGCCCGAGCGTGCCATGGGCAAGGATCATACCTCCTGCTGATCCCGGGGGAAATCCTCCAAGATCCATGGCTGGGGTTAAGGAGAAGCGCTAAGCCATCGGGAAGGAGCAAGGAGCGGAGCACTGCAGCTCCTCGGAATGATGGACCAGGGCGAGCTTTAATTAACAGGGTCTGATGCCTCTTCTTTTTTGGTAACTGAGCAGATTTAAAGGGCTAGAGTCCCAATTTGAAGGGTGCCGGTACTGCTCCTGCTGCTGCTCCCGGCTGCTGGAAAAGCTTCCTGCAGAACTCTAGGTCCAGCGAGGAAGCAGAGCCAGGAAGGTGGGAAGCGGGGCTGGCGACAGCAGGGTCTCTCGGGCTGCAAGGCTGGCATCAGGACAGCCAGGCCACGGACCCAGGCACTGCCCAGCCCGCTGAGTACACGCCAATGTCGTCTCCGCAATGGGGGCATGAGCTGGGCTCCATGGGGCAGGTGGCCCTGGACCCACTCCAGACATGAGCCAGGTGGGAGCTTGGTTTCTGCTGTGTTCCTCTTCAGAGGGTGGCAGCCACCACATAAGCTGCACATACATGTGGCTACCTGCAATGACACTGGTATCTGCCCACATACATGTGTGTCTGTTCATGTGTACACGTGCCTGCCATGTACACCCAAGTGACTTCCCTGACACATACACTTACCTGCCCTTGTACGCATGAGCAACCACCCAGCTACACACATACTAGACCGGGTACACATTTATGACCTCCAGCATATACATGCATCAGCCCAGGGCTGTACATGCTTGCCCATGCACATTTAAGGAATTCCCCAATATGCACACATACCAGGCCAGGGACACACACAGACCTGACAAGGTAAACCTGTATACCTGCCCAGGAATACACATATCTGCCATGTACACACAACTACCTAACTGTGCACATATTTTTGACCTGGTGCACTCACACACACACCTGTCCAGGTACACACATATGCTTTCCTGTGCATATACACATGCATTCCCATTTTCACACACACGTGCCCACCCATGAGTGTGCATGTCCACAGACACACATGCCTCCCGGGAACACATGGGTGCCTATGTGTACACACCTGCCTAGCCTTCCGTGTACCTGACTTTCCAGTACCCAGGTACCAAGCACGAGGACTTCAGGCAGATACACACCCTGCCCATAAGCCTGCCCTTAACAGTTCCAGCACCAAGAGACGTAGCCGTGACGCAGAGCATGGCCAGGACTGGAGGCTGAACTAGGCGGCCTTGGCTGGAGGGAAAGAGCAGACGCATGTATGGCATTTCCTACCTCCCGGGCTGCTTCGGCAGAGCTTGGATCTTGTGACAGAGCTCTCTAATGTGAGGCCATCCCTACAAGAGTGTCCCTTGCCAGACTCATTTCCCTTGCACCTTCTCGGACAGTGACTGGTCTCTCTGTGACCTCATCTTATGCCTATGTGCACGGCATCCCACACAATGGAGGTGACTCGTGATGTATCGATAGTCAATACAGCAGCACTTGGAATTTGTAATTCCATTCCCCTGGTAAACACAGAAAATAAACCAGCCTACCAATGCCCGGCACCCAGATGTCGTCGCTGGCCTCCCTCTCCACTTCTTTCTTTTTTATTTTGAGACAAGGTCTCACCTAAGGTGTCCAAGCTGGGCTCAAACCTGTGTTCCTCATGCCTCGGCCACCCAGGGTCCTAGGATTACAAGCATATGCTACCACACCTCGTCTAATGTTTAAGGCACACGCCTTGGAGTGACTCAAGAGGTACTCAGGAGGAAACTAGGCTGTGGTACCATCAAATCCCTGCCCGGGATGGTAATGGAGCATGTGTGACCCTCTTCCTCTCTTGAACCTGGTTTTCTAATTTGTAAAATGACAGCAATGCTCTTAACAGAAAGAGAAGACAGGGAGGAAGGCGCCTGGACTCTCAGAAAGCACGTTCAATTATCTGGACACCGAGCCTGACCAAATCCTCTCGGCTTAGGGGACAGCGAACTGTAGAGGGTTTCAGCTTAAAAAAATTATAAATACTGCTCAAGGGCTTCAGAGTCTGGAAGAGGTGAGGTGGGGTAGATGCACTGCCCCTGATCCAGCCTCTCGTCTGAGAAATGGGGCCTGCACGCAGCCAGCTCAGGCCAACGAAGCTGGAGAGAGCGAGCGCTAAGAACTCCAGCTGGGCCGTGGGCAAAATCCCTGCCCCTTCCAAGCGAACCCTCCTCTGTGCCCACCGGCCCTGCCCGGCTCCCATCTTCAGCTGCCCAGTGGGCTCACACACAGAACACATACTGGCAGAAGGGCTGTGTCAGCAAAGACACTCTGGACATAAGTAAGATGCAGTTCCTTGTCCTCTGTCTTTCAGGGAGATTTGCCTTTTGTGTCTTCAGTCTGAGGAAGGTAAGATCAGGGCAGGAAACATGTGCCTACTGAGGCATCTCCAGGCAAGGAGCACTCAGAGTCCATAGGGGATGACAGAAGACAGACCCACCAAGACGCACATGACAAGGAGGTGTATGGAGGGCAGTTCCCACCATTCCTCCTACCCCCTCCCCAAATCCATGGGCCTCTTTCCTAGTTTAATGAAACCAAGGTCCAATTTTGGGGGAACAAGGAGAGGAAAGGTGACTTCATTTTCTCAAGGCCCTTAGAGTGCCCTCCCCCCCCCCCCCATCTCCATGGACAGCCTCACAGGTCTCTGTCCCTAGAATGTCACAGTTCACATCTTTCCTCAATTGCTTCCACAGTTTGCCAGAAGAGAACTAAGTCCAAGCTGGATTACTTGAACGGTCTCTCTGATATGAGAAACCCAGATCACAACACCTATGGAACTTAAGACAAAAGACAAAGTGAAAGAGCAGAGTAGGGTGGGGGATGAGGGAGGGTGGGGTGGGTAGAGAGAGGGACAAAAGGAGAGTGGGAAAGCCCTCGTCACCTTGACAAGATACGTATGTGCACAAAATGCTCAACTCCATTGTAAACCTTGAATTTTGCACGTATACATATCAATAAAATGTGGGGGGAAAATCAGTTTAAAAAATGCTCTGAATTCAGACAGAAACAGGAAGCTGATCACCTGGGTGGAGTCTGCCTCCAATGGCCCTGAGACCTGGAGCTGTGGCCCATAGAATCCACCTTCAGGAAGAGCCTTTGTGCCTGCCCTTCATTTTCAGGGCACAAACAGAAGAGACAGAAGCCCAGAGAGAGGGAGACATTCCCTCCACCCCTGACTAAAGTCCATCACCTGCACTCTTTTAACTCAAACAAGGACCTGCCTGTTAGTATTAGGATTTGGAATGTCTCCCAAAAGCCTCATGTGCTCAGATACAGTGGGATACCTATGGAACCGTGCACTGTTGGGAGGTAGGGCCTGGTTGGAAGAGTGTCTTATGGTTTGGATCTAGAATGTCACTCGAAAGCCTCATGTATTTGGGTGGTAGGTATTCTCTATGGAGCCATGTACGCTTAGGAGATGGATCTTGGTCAAGAGGGGTGGGTTATAGATTACAGATGTGTGAAAGAAAGCAGTCATGTGATGGATTGTGGACTATTGGCATGTGTTGGACTGAGGACACGTAGTAGATTATGGGCATGTGGAACATGACTGGGCATGTGACCTGGAAGGACAACTGGGGCTTAACCCGGAAGGGGCCAAGCACTGAGGCTTGACTTGGAAGGGGTAGACCTGGGAAATGACCAAGAAGAGTCTACACTAACTTTGCTCTTCCAGACTCAACTTCCTGCCCTGGATGCCATGAAGAAGTCCTCTGCCTCCAACTCTGCCATGTACTTCCACCATTGCCAGCTGCTCATGAACGGACTGGGAGCTTCTGAAACTGTGAGCTAAAATAATCTTTCCTCCCTTAAGTTGTGGATGTTGGTGTTCTATCCCAACCACAAGAAAGTAACTAGGACACTGCTCTTTCAGCGGTGACTGAGGAATGGGAATATCTGCCCTCTCTGTTCCCACCTATGAGCAGCCAGCTCAGCAGGCCTCCATGTAGTCAGCTTATCAGAACAGAACCTACAAAGCCTAATCTCTGTTCAAGGTGGGGGATGACTTTGTAGAGCCTCCACATGGGCCTTTCCACAAATCCGCTGGTTATTCACTATTGCCCCTCTGGCCAAGGCTACCCAGGCGTGCTGGGTTGTGGTCTCCAAAACATACTTCCCAGCACCCTCCCCTGCTGAAAAACCAGGAGGACTCAGGAGGCAGGCGGAAAGGTGAGGAAGCAAGATGTCAGTAGAAGGTTGGCTGAGGCCTCAGCCTGCTTGGTATCACTAATGCCAGTCCCCTGCAAACCTGGGAGATCTAGCACCAGCCTTGCCTCCTTGCAGAGATACAAGCGGCTGCTGAGCTATGACCCTCAGCGGTGAAGGACCAGCCACTTCAGTCCTGCTGGGTTGGCATCCCTCCAGACGCCCTGTCTGAAACCTTCTCAGACTAGGTAAGACTGCCTGTTCCCTTTTGTTTCCCCACTTCTAGGGCTGTTAGGCAGTCTTGCAAATACCGATCTCTGAGTTATTTCAGCTTTCTAGCTCCTATGCAACTAACTAATCCTCAGTATCAAATGCCATCTGTTTGAAACATGTAGTGTGGTTTTGTTTTCCTGACTGGACAGGAATTTTCCTCAGAGATCCCAAATTGGAGTGTTCTAATAGTCACGATTAAGACTTCATCAGAACATTCTGGCACATAGTACACACTTTGGAACATAAATGTTAACATTTAAAGAGTAAAGGGAACGATAAGAGACAGTAAGTTTTAAGATCATCCCTCGAGTCAGAGCCTATTGGCACATCCTGGTATTATGAATTTGTCATTTATTATGCTAAACTTACAGGCATCAGGAAGAAAAACTATTCCCAGGTTAATTTTAAATTTAGTGAGTTCAAAACAAAGAAGAGAGAAGACTGGAAAATTTACACACTGTTGTTCTGCTTATTATTTAGTTAAATTAGGTGTGCTAGGTAAATGGTAGTATGTGTTATTAATCATTTGGAACTTGAATAGTACATGTTAGTAGGGAATTGCAAGGTTTTAATTCCTCTCTTGACCCATACCCCATGGAGTCTGTGTTCTCTAAGCCACACTAAGACCAATCACACTGAAAAATACAGGCACAGTGGGCAGAATGTGGAGAAGGTGTCGTTGGCCAAATCCTAAGGGAACATTCTGGTGTCCTTTTGCTACACACTGAGAAGAGGGTGTGCCAGTATGTCTTTCATTACTACAATTAAACACCTGGAGCAAGGTAACTGTACAAACAAAAAGGGTTTGTTTAATTCATAGTTTTGGAGGCTAGAAGCTTAAAATTGGGCATCCCAATCTTCGACCTCTAGAGGAAGCCTAATGGCCCTCAGCACCAATGGCAAGAGAATGCATGAGTGCCAGAGATCACACCCAACACAGGAACCAGAGTGAGGGGTCGGGGCCAGATGGATTTTATGATTTTAAACCAACCCTTTCATGACATCTAGCTCTGGGTCCCATGGGACTTTTCCTTAATGCTGTCCGAAGGCAGCTTCCCCAGGGACATAAGGACTTGCCCCTAGGCATCACTTTCTGAAGATCTCACCACCTCCCACCTTTGCCACAAGAGGACCAAGGCTTCAACACATAGATTAGGGGCACAAATCACACCCAAACCATAGCAGAGAGGGCCCATCATGTGAGACCTGGACAGATGACCAGAATATAACCCCTGGCACAGAGAGGGCACCAAAAGGCTACCTTAGTGCAATTCTCTGTCTAGATGAGCTTTGTACAAGAAGACAGGACCAGCAGCCAAGTAATGTCTCACGGCAATGACCAGCGAGGCCAGGACCTGCCCACTCATCTAACCCCACATCTAAGCAGGGGCCAGCATGTCCCCCTCCCGTGGGCGGGCTGCCAGGGTGGGTGGAGGGGACAACAGGAAGGGGGCAGACGCTCACGGCAATATGAGATGGCTCCTTCCTCTAGGGGAAGGCATAGGAGTGGGGGTTGCTGCTGTGGGTCACCATCTTCTCTTCACCACTCTGTACTCCTCCACTAGTCAGATGGGAAATGATTTGTGCTACTCTGGAAATCTAACCCTAAGCTGTCCCCTGTCCCCCAGCCCCACTGCTGCCAGGTTAAGTCAAGGACATTTGATGCTTCATCTGGACTCTCACGCAAAGTTTCTAAATGCACCCCCCTTCCTCCATCCACTCACAAGCCATGCCCGTGTCGTGGGAGGCATGGGAGAGATGCGTCAACAAGGGAGAGGAGCCCCACCCTTGTGGAGTTGAGGGCCCAGCGAGAAAGACAATCATAAAGCAATCGCCAAGGAGAATGAGTGCGAGAAACCGTAGCGCCCCACTCAGTTCTCATCCGGGGACTGAGCGACCACGGATAGTAGAGAAGCTTCCCCGAGGTGATGGTAAAGCGGGGGCCTAGAACATGGTAGGCTGGTGAGAGGAGGGGCAGACATTGCTCCTCACAGACAGAAGGAAGTTCAAGGCTCCCAGGTGCCCGCAAAGAAAAGCTAACATTGCGCAGGGAGAGACTCACCATGGTCAGGCTTGTGGAGGGGAGCAGGAAGGATCATGGGACCATGGAATTCATGGTGAGGGAGGGAGAAGCTGCTACCTGGCTAGCTGGGCTATGACGTGGTGACATGTGCCTTAATAAAAGATCCCTCGAGCTGTGGATGGTAAGGCAGGCCTGTAATCCCAGCACTTTGAGAGGCTGAGACAGAAGGATGGCAAGTTCAAGCCCAGGCTGGGTAGTTAAGAGACTCAGTGAATCTTTGTCTCAAAAATTTAAAAAGCTTTAAAAGTGTTGTATCTCAGGGTGTCCATTCTGGTTTCAATCTCCAGTACCTTCTTCCCCCAAAAAATCCTTTAACTCTGTAGCATTCCCAAGGGCCCTATTAGACAGTGCCAATAAACAGGGAGCCAACCTGAGCAAGGGTTTACAACTGAAGCACCAGCAGACCCATTCTTCTAAACTGCGAGACATTTGTTCCCCGTGGTGTTTGGGATAAAAATCAAACTCCACAATCTGCCTTAAAGGTTCTTTATAAACTTCTGGCACCAAACTACCTTTCACCACCCCCATCTCCTTCCAGCTATTGAAAATGTTTCCAGCCACTCAAAAAAAAAAAAAAAACAAAAAGCTTAGAACTCCCAAAAGAGACCAGTTTAACCCAATTATGAACCTCAGCTTAAAGTGCCCCTTCTTGCTTCCCTGAACTCCTACTTATCCACCAAAATCATATTCTCTGAGAAACCTTTCTCCCAAAAATCAGTGTCTCCTCTCTCTGGTCCTTTCCCCAGAGAGAGACAGGGGAACCTACCTTCCCTGCAGGAGTCACCACGTGGTATGGCCTGCTTCCCTTCCTCAGGACTGTCTCCCACTCTAAGAAACAAATGTCTCTTCACCAAGACACAGGCCCCTCCCCTTCCTATTCTTAGGGTTGATGCAATGCTGTCCCACAACAAATCTTGGATAAATGGCTGGGTGGCCATGTTTCCATTTTAGAAGCTAAGTGAGCTTGGCTCTCTGGTATCAAATGTAAAATCCCCACACCTGAGGGGTTCTAATAAAATGGGAGGAATCTGTAGCCCCAGTGGCCTGTCATCCAGGGACAGTCTGTTGAAGAAATAAATGGCTGTCTTATGTGTTGGAGTAATCCACCGAGAATGATTGGTTAACTGTGCCCTTCCCCTCACATTAGCCAAAATGTTTGGAGAAGCGTCAGTGTGTGCCTGCCTGCAGAAGTTCGCTGTCCTCGCTCAACACAGAAGGAGCAAAAGGCTTCTGAGGCAACCACTCTGACACTCCTGCCTGCACATTGCTGCATCAAAGGAAATGTATATTTTTCAATTTAAAGAAAAGGCCTTTCAACAGGACACAGCAGCTGGGTGGGGCCACTGGTTGCAATGGCACGAAGGCAGTGCCCCCACCCCAGCTTTCCCCCGGGAAGATGGAAAGCCTCCAGCCTTGTTCTGCCAGTGGTAACGTGGTGATAATTCACACTCTTCAGGCCCCGTCAGATTTTTATGATCACGTGGGGTACATTATATAAGTCTCAGGCGGAGCTTTCCCCCCGGGCCTGGATATAACAGCACATGGATCAGCCCTCATGCCTTGCCTCTTGGGCTGTGCAGACCTGTGGATAGAGCTTTGTGCAATTGCTCTGAGTCAGAGAGCTTTTCCTTCCTGAATGTCCCTGCACCTGGGCTCAGCTCCCTGGCCCTGAGGTTCATGGTTTCAGAGGATTGGCAGACAGCAGAAACAGCCCTCTGCAGCTCCTACTCGTGTCTTTCTGGTATCTGCCCTCCCTTTTTCTTTCTGTCTCATGGGGCGGCACAACTGACTCAGGATGCCTCAGGTTCAAGGCACGAGAGTGTAAGAAGGATGAAAGTGTCCTTATGAAGCAACAAAGTCTGCTCCCAGATCACAGGAAACGCAGGCCTGTGACACCCCTGTAAATTCTAACACGGAGACGCTTGGAAGCCAGGCTCCCACACTGCTTGCTGGCTGACGCTGCAGACCAGGAGGCAAGTGCATCTCCTGGAGGTCACGAGTGGCTCCCAAACACTGATGGATGGCTTTGTCCCATCCACCTGCCCTTGGGCCCCCGCGTGGCGGCACCAGCCCAGCTTCTCTGGGCACAAGCAGCCCAGCAGGGCACTGTGGATAATGTATACTGTGAGCTGCAGTGTGGTTTCTCTAAATCAGGCCACTGTCACTCAGCAAGGCCAACTCCAGATGCTCAAAGGCCCAACTTCCTTTCCTTATCTCATAGTCTGACAAGGAAATGTCAAAGTCGACAATAATACCATCAGCTCCTAAGAAAACAAATCAGCCAGCAAGGCTAGGACATGGGCCAAGCCCGGGCTAGGGAGGAGTGAAGCACAGGCGGGTCTACAGCCCTAGGACCTGGCTCCACGCACAGAAACCCGGAGGGAGGAGAGCGCCGCAGCCGGCAGGGAGATCCTGGGAACGTGTGAATGCTGAGCACAGGGAAGTTCTGTCAGGAGTGTGACCAGCCAGCCCTGTACCAGGTTCCTCTGGGCCATGGCACAGGAGCCACGCGGGAAGACTTAAGTGGAGCAGGAGGTGGGCTGCCAGTCCTAACCCCAACCCAAACACTTATATAGCTCATACCGGCCCAGCTACTTGTTCTTATCTGCTCTAACACTGAGCTCAATTCATTTTTCTCCTGGCCATAGTCACTAAATTACACACAAACTTATGGAAAATTAGAGAACACAGGGAGGATTCTCCCCAAATGCCGCCAGCCAGAGTCACCACTGATAAGTCTATTTGTATGAACTGGAAAAAGCTTCAGTCCTTATCACCTGACCCTCTGTGCAGCCATGATTGACACAGCTGCTCTGGTGACTACGAGCTCCGAGCCTCTCCTGCAGGAGTTATCCTGACAGCCAGAAGGGACAGAGGCTGGGCCACAGAGGGCTCCACATCTGGCCAGACGGGCCAGCCTTGGAAGCTGAGACCAGTCCCTCATCTGCCTTCTCAGAAGCAGCATATTGTCAAGAGATAGAACCATCCACAACTGTCTCTTCTGTGAGACTCAAAGCACTCTAAAATCTTCAGAGGGGAGTGGAGAATGTTGCTGTAATTGTTAGAAAGGAAAGCCTAAAAGAAAAATAACTGAAGAATCTGAATTGGCTGAACCTGAATGGATTGGGATACTGGACACGTCCCATCTCCTGCTAAGGCCTGACCCAATCGATGGCTGCAGTCTCCAGACCCTACAACCCTAAGGTAGCTGGTGCAAAAGGTATGACTACTGGCAGGGTGCCACCTTTACCTTGAGAGAAAGGTAATAGGACACCAGAAGTGTGGTTGACCCAAACTCTAGAAAGAGCAACCTCAAAGCTGGGATGGACATTTTGCAGCCAACAATAGGTACTTATCTCTTTAGTAAGACTCAGGAACACAGCTAAAGGCCAGGGCAAAGCCAGACTCATATTACTTTGCAACATAACAAAAAAGTCATTCTTATTTGGTGTATTACATCACGTTTCATACAGAAGGCTTTCTTCCAAAAGGCACTGTTCACAGTGGCACTCCCTGAAGCTGTCCAACATGGCGCCTCTGAACATTTGAGGAAATAGTTTTCTTCCTCGAGGTGGGGCAGGAAAGGCACTGTCTCCACAAACCAATGAGTCTTAGATCCCACCCACCAAGTGTGTCTCCTCCACTGGATTGGACAGCTCCCTTCCGCACAGCCGAGGAAACACTTCAGCATCTGCACAACAAGACCTTAGAGAGCTTGGCCTTGGAGGGCCACGTTTGTTTCTCTGTTGTTCTGCTGGACCACAGATGCCACCACCCATGCCAGACTGTCCGATAGGAGCTGTCTTTGGCCTCCAGGCTGAAAATCCAGACCTTGAGAGAACCCCCAGTTCCTTCTCATGTCTCTACTATGGCCTCAGAAGCCCCCTGGGATGCTAAACCCAGTTCACTTTCAAGTGTGGGCTGCTGAGCCCCTTTATCTTGGACAAAACACAAATGCTTCTTTCTGGTCTCTATAGACCTTGAGAGAGAGAGGAGAGAATTTAGGACTCAGGGTATAGGTGGACACACTTGTAGATAATTTATACCCACTCGCTTGGCTCAGTGCAGACATCACCTCATCCAGGAAGTCCTCCTTCATGCACAAGGTTAGGCTCCATTTTTATGGGCTCTGCAAGCAACATATCATTTTTTGCACAGGCTCATCATGCCACGTTGCAAACTCCCAGAGGGCTTGGTGCTCCCAGACATACTCTAGACTGTGTGACTGGCTCAGGGCTGGACCTTAACGTGAACCTCTTGCATCTGCCAGTGGCTTGGGTGTCCCCGCACCCAAACTTGAGCTTTAAGATGTGTCTATTTGTACCAAAGTTCATATCTTTCCACTCACCTTCACCTCTAATTGCAGCATCCAAGGGAAACAGGAAGCAGGAATTGAAAACAGCACTCCCCAAGGCCAAGCCAGTAGACGGAGGTTTTGTAATGTCACAGTCAAAGTCGGGAAAGAGACAGACACTCTTCCAGCATAATAAAGTCCAGAAATTATGCTAGCAGGAAGACATGAATCTTCTCTGTGGATCATTGAGATCTGCGGGAAGGACGTTAACACTTGCAGCGCGAGATGTCTGGTTTGTTGTTTAATATAGTTTGAGATGATCACAGAGACATGGAAAGGAAATTTAGTTTCCACCCAGAGTGCGGGGCCCCTCGTTTCCTCTCCTCACTCCTAGGTTCCAAGTCCCTCCCACACTCCGAGCAGAGGTAACTCTAACACCAGCGAGAGGCTGGGACGTCCCATCCCAGGGAGTAGCCCTGACCTGGGGAAGAAGGAAAGCTACCTAAACATAAACAAGGATGAGAAATGGGGTCTGAGTGGGAGATCAGGCCAGCCAAGAGGACACACACGTGGGGCCCATACATAAAGATCGGAGCAGGGAGGCTTCTGCTTGTACCATGCAAGGGTCTGAGCTCACTCGGTGGAGGTTACAAGGCCTGCTCCTCAGCCCATCTCCCAGCTCAGTCCTGTGGCCTTCTAGAATGGAGAATAGATTAAACCTACCTTGAGATGTGTGTGTGTGTGTGTGTGTGTGTGTGTGTGTGTGTGTGTGTGTGTGTGTGTGTTACACACATATGTCAGCAGTTACTGGCCTGGCTGAGCAGGAGACTGGACTACCAGTATTTTCTGGGGTCAACAGCATGCACTCAGGCACTGCTAGTGTTCAGTGACGTAAAGACAGCAAGTCCTGGGGGAAGCCCCTTGGCCTCAAGAGGGTCCACAGTCTACTGAAGAGGACCCAAAAGCTTATCAAGTATTTATGATAAATTTGGGTAGAAAATGCTACCCCAGAAGTGCAGTTTGCTTTGAGAGCACAGGAAAAGGAAACTTTGGGGGTACCTTGGCTTCCTGGGGTGGGTGGGGTGGCCCAAAGCTCTTAAGATCAAAGAGAAGGCAATCCGAAGTGTCCCTGTACCACGTTCATCCACCATCCACCAGCCCAGGGAGTAGCTGCCCCCTGCACTCCTGTAATCTCAAGCAAAAAGACTGCTGCTGGGCCACATACTTCTCAGATGTGAGAGAGACAGCCTGTCACTCCGTGGGCTCCCAGAGCTCTCAGGCCACTTACCTCCGTTCCTGGCAGGTTCCACTCCCTTTCCCTGGAGACCCCAGTCCCGCCAGTGACACAGAGAAGGGGGATCTGCAGTATCCACACTGCTGGGTCCCCACCAGAGCTGGCCCAGTCCTAGGAGCCTGCGGAAGGCATGCCAGGACCCCGGCAGGCCGCATGCTCCTACGGCATATAGGAGACGCGTGCCAGGAGCTCCCTGGAGCCCAGCCCGGCCTCGCTGCCCAGCCCGGCAGGTGGAGGAGGAGTCGGAGAGACTTGTCAGACCTCCAGAGGATCTGCTTAACTCCTAAGGAGCCGCAGATTCTGCTGGCCGAGGGGATCTGCAGGCCCAAGGCAGCCCCACTCCGGGGCTCTGAGGTTCACTTGGCCCTCTGAGGTCCTTAGGACTCTGGTTCCTGAGCAGTTGGACTTGCTACTTGGGTTGGAGCTGGCTGTCCTTCCTCCCTCCGCCCACCCTGTCAGCCGCACACCTAGGTTGGGTCAAGGCTTCAGCCGTGGAACTCTCAACTTTTAAGCATTTCAAAACATTATTTACTTGTTGATATGTATTTACTACGGGGATGGAGGTTGAATTCAGGACCTTCAAAGTGAGCTACATTCCCAGTCCTTTTTCAATTTTTTTTTTTTAATGTTGAGACAGGGTCTCTCTAAGTCACTAAGTTGCCCAGGCTAGGCTCAAACTCAGGATCCTCCTGCCTCAGCCTCCCAAAGTTCTCAGGTTACAGGCCTATACCACCATTTTTCACTATATTTTTCTAGATAGAGTTTTTTATTGTAGCAGAATACAAACTGCATAAAATAAACCATTTTAAGTGAACAGTGAATATGTTTAGTGCACCCACAACCACCGCGTCTACCTCACTTGTAAGTGTTTCAACACCAGAAAACAAAGCTCTTTACCCCGTGAGTACTTCTTCCCGTTCCTCTGCCTGGCCCCTAAAAACTACCAATTTGCATTTTTCCTCTATAGCTTTTCCTACTCTGGATATTTCATTTAGATCATACAATACAATAAGAGATCACTGCTGTCTGGCTGCTTACACTGGACGTAATGGTTTTGAACTTTATTATCAGTGCTTCATTCCTTTTCATGGTTAAGTAATAGTCCATTGTATGGATATATTACCACAGTTTGCTTATCCACTCAGCTACTCTTGGACATTCAGGTTGCTTCTACCTTTTGCCCGTTGTAAATAGTTCGCTATCAATGTTTGTGTGCCTGTGTTGACGTGGGTGTGTGTTTTCAATTCTCAGGGGAAGTAGACTTGCTGAGTCACATGATCGTGCTGTGTTTCACTGAGCCATCACCAGTGGTTGAACCATTTTACACAGCCACCAGCAATTACCTGGGATCCAATTTCTCCACATTTTTGCCAAGACTTTTCATCATCTTTGGAATCACCATAGCAGCTATGAAGTGTTATTTCTTTGGGTTTTGATTACTTCGTGTGTGTGCACATGTGTGGTTTCGAGGATCCAACCCAGGCTGTCCTAATGATTTGCATTTTTTAATGACCGGTGACATTGACCATATTTTGTTGTACTGTTGACAGTTTGTCTGTGTTCTGTGGGTAAATGCCTATTCAAATTCGTCGCTCATTTTTAGTTGGGCTGCCTTTTTATTGTTGACTTGTAACGAACAGTCCTTTATGTGCTCTGGATACAGGACTCCAATAGTCATATGATTTGCAAATATTTTCTCCCATTTTGGACGTTTTCTCATTTGCTAGATAATGCCCTTTTACTTTTAATTTTAATTCTGATGAAGTTCAATTTACTTACTCCTGCTTTTGCTTTTTGTGCTTCCAGTGTCACAGTTAAGGATTAAGAGCTTGGAACCGGTTATAAATATTTAGCCTCATATTCTAAGAGTCCCATGTTTTTTAGTTTTCATACTTAGACCTTTGATCCATTTTGAGTTAATTTTTATATGATGTGGTATAAGTGTCTAATTAATTATTAATTGCGTAAATATAGAATTATTCCTACACCATTTGTCATAGAAGCTATTCTTTCTACTTTGTGTGATTTTGACATCCTTTCCAAAATCAATTGGCCATAGATGTATGAGTTGATTTCTGGACCCTCGACTCTATTCCATTCGGCAATTCTATCTATCCTATGCCAAGACCACACTGTTTTGAGTCCCATATCTTTGCAGTAAGTTGTGAAATCTCTTTCCTGAGCCCAGACAAGGAGCCCCTTTCATCTCAACTGTTTGCTGAAGTTGTGGCTTATGATTCTGGTTTTGAAATCAAGGTAGAAATTAAGAGAGAACAACAGAGAGACTGGAAGTGTAGCGTAAGTTCCGTTCCCCACAAAAAGAAGAAAGCCTACCCAGCTGTTTGGGCCTGTATCCCAACTATCAGATTTGTCGTGTGGAAAATGGGTTGGTACGAGAACTACACATGTCCAATAATGTACATAAAGCCCAGGTGGACCCCAAGAATGAGCGGCACAAAATGGACCTGGCAAATGCAGACTGTCCGAACTACTCCAAGATCAGATATACCCACTCTGGGAGGGTATGAATTGGAAATAGATCTTTTGCTTTTAATTAGACACAGGCTCGCATGGAGCTAGGCCAGGCAGCAGAAGACACAACAATTAGTCTTTTATATGTCCTTACTTTCTTGGCCATCGAATAAATTCCTTGGGTTTTTTTTTTAAGTGTTATATGTGTCAAGTGGGCTACCATCATTGTCAATAAGGTTTTCTCTAAGTCCACAAAAATAGTGGTTTTGGCAGAAACAAGGCAAGCGGAGAAGGCAAATCCATATCCAGAACGAGGGTCTATTTCAGTGGTAACCAATCACAGCTCCCTCCCTGATGGAAAGAGTCCAATGTAATTAATCATCCTACACTTCTATTGAAGGAACAGGCAAGTCAGAGCTTATAGAGTTTTCTAACTGCTTTCCAGACATATATTCCTAGGTTGAGACAGATGGATTTAATTGGAGTCTCCTTTGAAGAAGGAGCACACAAAAACCTGGAACCCTGCAGTGTTGTGGGGAGACTGGCCCGAGCCCAGAGCCACACAGGAGCCACCCACTCTCAGCCGGTCCCCAGCCATGAACCTCCCTGGGGAGACACACTGCCCTGTGCTGGGCACAGGCTTTGCCCAGAGGCCACCCTAATGGAAACACAATCCACATGGTCCTGACCTCTGTGGGTCATTTGCTTCCAGACTGAAACTGGTCCAGGTGCACGAGATTGGCAAAAACTCAATTCCATGCCACACTCTAGCTGCGGGAATGACCAAGGAAGCTTGCTTCTGATCTGTGCGAGATGTAATCAAAATATATGGTGAGTGTTTAACATGCATAAATGTACTACCATAAAGGACACATTAACATTAACCTCCTCACTTCAAAATGCAAACACTCATCCTGCTGTGTTCTTACCATTTTCGGAAGCAGTCCTGGAAGTCCTCTTCCACTGGTCTTTATGAGGTGTAATAAAATATATATATTATATAATATGTTTGTGTCCAGCCTGGGCAACCTAATGAATTAGCAAGACCCTATCTCAAAATCAAAAATAAAATTGGGCTAGGGGTATAGCTCAGTGTGAATCCCCTGAGCTTGATCCCCAGTGCCACATACACACATACACACACACACACACACACACACACACACACGCATGCGCACACACACACTCGCGCAGCAGTGAGTGCTGCTGCCAAGTGCTAGTCAATGGGAAGACACGCTCTCATAAATATGATGATGTGTCCTTCTACATGCCATTCGCTGGTCTGGCACCAGGTGACTTCTGGCTCTTCGCTAAAGTCAGAACACCCATGAAAAAATAATGTTTTGAACCAATTCAGAACGTCAACACAGCCACAAGAGCACAACTAAAGATACTGACGAAAGAGGACATTTACAACTGCTTCAGGAAGGGATAAGAAAAATGGACTGAGTGTGTTCAAAACAAGGAGAGTATTTTGAGGGACATTAATGACCATGTGCCTTTTATGGTAATAATTTTTTTTTTTAAAAAAAAGTAAGCATTCGCTGTATTTCTGATCACACCCCAGCTCTTGGGTCAAGTTCTTCCCCCAGCAGATCCACGTCAGCCATATGCTGGGGAGGGACGTGCTCCTGCTGCTGCTGGTATCACCTGCGTATGACGTGCTCAGCGCGGCCCTTCCGCTTGCTCCATCTGCTAGGCCAGAGTCCATGCTGGCCCCTACCAACCCCATCTGCTCACCCTTAACTGAATCACCTCCTGTGTCCTTAAGGCCACCCAGGGGGGCCCATCTGAGTTGTCATTCTCTGCTCCTAATCCTCAAAGTGACATTTCCAGCTATCTCAGGTGCCCCCTGCCGTGTCCAGCAAGGCTCCCTAAGGCTGACTAAGAAAGGTACCAGACTCTCCAGCTCCATTGCTAGCTTTTTAAAAGGAATTTTGGCTGAAACGTCAGTCTCAAATATAACTTTGAAGGAGTCAATAACATAGCTCTTCTATGAATATTGAATGAACACAGGCCAAAGTTGCATTTAACTTATTAATGAAAGAGCCAGTGTTGGGCAAAGCAGTTTCAAAAGTTAAAAGCAAAGCTCATTCAACACAAGTTTGAGGAACTGAGTTATTTGTAGGTGTTTGAAAAATATAAGCAGAACAAAGTAGCAAGGCTGGACACAAAACCAGCTCATGTCCTGTAAGGCAATAAGAGCGTGATAAGTGGAGTTATCCTTTCTCACCTGGCAGAAATCAATCGCTTCTCCACCAGGAAAGCAAATCACCACGTTAGCACGTAATTCCACAGTCCCTGAGGTTTTAATCAATGAGTAGTGAGTCAAATAACGGCACATTCCCTTGTAATTAACCAACCCTCAGAGGGCTTGTTAGGCAGTGCCCCTGTGTGCCACTGAGGAGGGTGCTGCCCTTTCTTTACCGCACTTCCATGATTGAGATTTTTGCCTTAACTCCAGGGAGAGTCTCAGGGCAAATCTCTAATATGGACCTGCAGTGTTGAAAATCCTGCAGTGACTCATTGTTCCCTAAGGTCTAAAGCCCAACCTTCCAGCGGCATAGACAGAGCTGTGTGAGTTGAGCCCTTCCCCAGCCCATCTCCTGTACCTCAGCAACCTCTGCCCTGGGGGCGGGATTTCCTGAACACACTGGCCACTCTCATCCTTGACTTTGACCAAGCTCCGTTACTCCTGACCTTGTGCCCCAACTGATACCTGGATCACTCCTGGGTGTCCTCATTACCTATTCCAAGAGGCGCTTTCTCCAGCTATTGCCCCTTACCGCCCACTACAGTATCCCTAGCAGCAGTGATGCTACCCCAATAGCTAAGTCCTTTATGTGCACCAATCTTTGTCCTGAATCACATATTGATCTTACCCAAGGTGGACCTTCTAACAAAAGCTGGATAAACATAACTTAACCCCATTCTGCATATTTAAAAAAAGGAAGTTCAAAAGAATGAAGTTATTTTCCAAGGATCACACAACTGCAAACTGTTATGGATCAAAAAAATGCAACCAATATTTGTAAATAATCTAATAAAGAATAATGAACAATCAGGTATGTGATAGTTTTAATTTGCATTTCCTTAGAGATAAATATATCAATCACTTTTTCACAAGTTTGTTTGCCATGGGTATGAGTTCTTGGTAAAGGGTGCATTTATATATTTTATTTATTTGTTTCCTTATCATTGGATTTTGAAAATTCTTTATATATTCCAGATACAAGACTTTTATAACACCTGTTTTGCAAATACTTTCCCTATCAATCTATAAATAAGGTTCCTATACCTGTCTTTTCATTCTCTAAACAGTATTTTGTACACAGATGCATATTCTACTTTGATAAAATCTAAAAGATCTATTTGTTTTTTTCTTTTCCTTCACTCTGTAGGACTTTACTTTTCGTGCTGTTCTGGGAAGGTCGTGATGAATTCTACGCGCAAATGAGTTGCATGACACATGCCCCTTAACTCAGATGCCCAAGACCATCTGAAGGTCAGACATGCCTGATTCCCATGAGAAGACGTTAAAGATGTTCTATTAGCATAAGGGCCTTTAGTAATAATAGTTGGATAGCCCATGGGAATTCTGGGGTGACCTTGGGTGAAAAAAATCTAGCACACTGGCAGGATATAGTGGTGTGAGTTATTTCCTGGCCGAGAGGTGTCGGGTCTTTTGGGACAGTGGAACTCGGTCAAACTCAGCCTGAGCCTGCTTGCATCCCAGGGGTTGCCCACTGCCACCCAGCCCCCTCAGCCTTCATGTGCTGTCAGCCTGTAGCCTTGAAGGCTGCTGTCTAAAGTTCTCTTCAAACCATTTGTTCGTTCATTTATTCATTCACTCATCCACACGAAGACCCTGACCATCTGCCATGGGCCGGGCACTGACTGTACTAGGCTCTAGTGGTAGAGGAGTCTCCAGCTGGACATTATGCTCTGGGATTTGGGGAGGAAAAGCATCAAATAAATACATGCGTAAGTGTGCAATTACACTCTGGACAAGCGTTATAAGGAGAAGGTACACGCGCTGGGATGGGAGAAGGAAGGGCCTATAGCGCTGAGATCAGAAAGGCAGAATTGTACCAGGAGGAGCCAAGAACAAATTGAGAATGAGGGACAGGAGGAGGCTGGGGAAGCCAGAAATTCACAGGAGGGTTACGGAAGACGTAGCTGATACCGCGATGGCCATCACCTCTCCTTCTCTTTTATTGTATCACCAGGAGTCACCTTTGCACCCACTGGGTCTCCTCACCGTCAGGACAGCTCACCCTTATTCTCCTAAATCTCCTCTCTCCGATGTCCCTTGTTACATTTGATTTCACATCCCACTGCCATCCTTGCCTGCCTTACCAATAGTTTCCTTGCCTTCATGAAGACATGGGCCATATGGAATTCATCTGTCTGGCCTCGGGGCCTGGTGCATTGTCTGGGTCACAGCAAGCATGGAACACCCCAATGACTGAATGAAAGAATAATAAAAATAGAACTTGGGGGCATCGTTATCCAGGATTTGCTGTCGTCAGTGCAGCCACTGTGGGCAAGTTTATTTCGTTGAGAGTATCAAGCCCCAAAGAGCTCTTGACATTACAGACTCGAATGAAAGGTGTTTTCTTTGAGTGAGTTTCCCCTACCTGGTACACCTGGCAGCTTTGTGTCCTAACACCTTAGTGTATACAGATGGATAGTGAATATCTCATAAACAATTGGATACCAAAAATTGACATTCATAAATGATCTGTATTAGTCAGTTTTCCACCGTTGCAATAAAATACCCGAAGCTGGGATAATGTATAAAGAATTGGGGTTTATTTAGCTCATAGTCTTGCAGCCTGGAAATCCGAGGTTAGGTGGTTCCTGTCAGTTTGGTCTCTGAAAAGACCCTTTGGCACATGACGGCCTGGGGGAGTGTGCACAAGATGAGAGTGAGACAGAAAAGTCAGAGATCTGAGAAAGATTGGGTCTTCCTCTTCTGAAACAACCATCCCACAAGAACGTGCCCACTCTGTGAGAGCTGTAGCCATCCCTGTTAGGGAAGCACCCCTGATGACCTAGTGACCTTGCACTGAGTGCCACCTCTTAAACATTCCATCACCTCCCAGCATCATCACAGTGGAGACCAAAGTTCTAGCACACAAGCCCTTGGAGAATGTACTCAGACCGTATCCTAAGCATCTCTTAATCAGTCCTCAAGGATGCCTTAGAGAGATGTGCTGTGGTCTTAACTGGCATGTCCCTTGTTCACAGGTTTGATTGCCATCCGTGAGTTGGGTTTTTGTTTTGATTAGTTATTTGTTTGAGATAGGATCTTTCTCTATAGTCCAGGCTCACCCAAACTTACCATGTACACCAAGCTGTCCTAACACTCACCAAAATCCTCCTGCCCCGGCCTCCTAAGGGTCAGGATTACAACTAATTTTCATGTGGTGCTGGGGAACTGAACCCAGGGCCTCACACAGGCTAGGTGATGACACTAACTGCTAATTATACCCCTCGGCCCCTTGCATGAGCTCTTGGTAAAATATGAAAATATGTTATTTTTATCCATTTTAATGGATTACTTTCTTAAAGTCTTGAAATTTTAGTGTATATTTTGCATACAAGACTCTGTGTGTGTGTGTGTGTGTGTGTGTGTGTGTGTGTGTGTGTGTGTGTGTGTGTGTGACTGAGAACAAAGCCCAACATCTTCACACTAAGGTGCATTGCCAGCCTGTTTTTTCTTTTTGATCTGAGACTTGGTCTCGCCAAGCTGCTTGTTGCCAGGCAGGGCTTGAACTTGCAATCCTTCTACCTCAACCTCCAGAGCACTGGGATCACACCTGTCACAAATGTTTCTTTCTTTTCCTCTTTTTTTTCTTTCTTCTTGTTCTTTCTTCATTTTTTGCAGTGTTAGCCATCAAACCAAAGACCTCATACATGTAAAGTAACCATGGAGCTACCTCCGCAGCCCCCACAAAAATATTTCTATAATCTGTCTTTTCACTATTTCATACCTCAAAAACAGAAAACTTTTTATCTTGAGGAACTCTCCATTACCAGTTTGTACTGTCACAGATCACTCTTTTGCAGTTAAGATATTTTTGCTTTCACACAAGGTGCCAAAGGTTTAGGTCTATGTTTTATTTTTCTAGGACTGTTATAATTTTAGGTTTTTTGGTCTCTGAATTTGTTTGTGGTGACTTTGCATGTGACACAGGAATGAATTTAAGTTCCTTTACTGCACGTGCATACTCAACTGATAGCACCATTAATCAAATAGATAGATTAGCATTTCACCATTAAATTGCCTTCATGCTTCTCTTGAAAATTAATTGTCCATATAAGTGTGAGTATGTTCCTGGACTGCCCATGGCATCGCACGGACATTTTTGTCTGTTGTATACCAAGATCCCGTCATCGTAGTTGTGTAACTTTGTAGGCAGGCGTGAAACAGGTTGGCTTCCAGCTTTGTCCATTTCTTCCAACACAGGTGCCTTTTATTTTCTCTCATTGACTTATTTCACTGGCTACACCCTCCCCCGCAAAATACCGACTAGACAGTTAAGAGTGAACATCGCTACCTTGTTCTAACTCTTCAGGGAAAGCATCGGTGCCCTTTATGAGGGTAAGGACTTTGTCTTCCATTCTTAGTTTCCTGAGGATGTATTTTATGGACTAGATGATGAATTCTGTAAAATGTTTCACTATGTCTACTAAGATCGAATTACTTTAATTGATTTTCAAATGTTAAACCAATTCTTGGGATAAACTCTACATATCTGTAGTGTTTTGTCATGTTTCTTTATATATTGTTAGATTTGTTTTGAAAAAAAGATTGTTTTAGAATTTTTTCCCATTTTATTGATATGTGTAAGTGCAAAATTTAAAGTTCACAATGATCTTGAGCATTTTGTGCACATACGTACCACGGCAAAGTTACAGATCCTTACCCTCTCTCCTTTCGACTCCCCTCACCCCCCCACTCACGTTCCCATTATTTCCCACATTGAGTTCCATAAAATAATTGTGTTCTGGGTCTGTCATGTCAGAGAGACCATTCGATATTTCACCTTCTGCTTCTGACTCACTTCACAAGCGTGATGGTCTCAAGTTTCCTCTATTTGCCTACAAAAGCCTCCAACCTGTCTTTATAGATGCATAGTATTCCATTGTGTATAAATACCACCGTTTGTGTATCCATTGGTCTGTTGATGGGTATTTTTGGTGTCTTCTGTATTTTAGCTATTGTTAGCTGTGCTGTTGTGAACATGGGTGTTCGTGTATCTCTGTTATGTGTTGTTTTTGCACCTATCTCCATTAAGGGCTACTGGGTTACAATTTTCTGTGTGTGGTCCCAGGGAGTACTGAGCTCCATCCCCAGCCCATTTTTTCAGCTTTGATATTCAGACAGGATCTTACTAAGTCACTGAATAGTCCAGGCTGGGCCCAATCTCATGATACTCCTGCCTCAGCCTCCCAAAGTGCTGGATGACAGCACGTGCCACCATCCCTGACAGGAACAAACTTCCCATTAATTGACATTCTTTTTTTTCTCTTTTCTTTTGCACTTTTTTACTCTCATCTTGTTATTTCATCCCCCACCACCACCCCAGCTCCCTCGGAGTTAATGCTACTCTTCATTTTTCAGAGTCTCGTGGCAGAAAGTTTCACGGTCTTTCCTGCTCGAGGCTGGAGCTTTTGCATCTATCTGTATGCAGGATATTGAGCTGTACTTTTAATTTTTTTCTCAATTTAATTCCTCTCTCTTCGAATGTGTTTCTGATTTGGGTGGCATTCCACAAATTTGATGTGTTGTGTTTTGGGTCAATATCAGCAATTTCTAATTCTGCTTTTGATATTTTTAGACATGAATTATTTAAAACTATATTATTTGGTTTACAATGATTTGAGGATTCTTTTCAGGAGATAGTATTTATTTAGAATTTAATTTTGTTGAATTTAATTCCATTATAGTTGTACAATGTATTTCTATGGCTTGGGTTCTTTGAAATTTAATGAGTCTTATATTTTGTATCAATGTCATTTAGATCAACTTTGCAGATAACGTTGTTCAAATTTCTGTATCCTTGTTGATTTTCCATCATTGTATTTTCTCATATGCTGAGATAGGGATATTAGAGTGTTCAATCATAATTGTGAATCTATTTATCCTCGTGTTTGTTGCTTGTTTCTGATATTTTGAAGCTTTGCCATTACTAACAAAAACATTTAGAATCTTTATGCCCTGTGATGCTGCCACATCGCTATTTTTGTTTTGACCCCATGAAATATTCTTTGCTTTGAAATATGCTTAGTCTGATATTAACATAGCTACTCACTCTAGCTTCATTTTTATTAGGGCTAATATGATTTTAATTTCAACCTATGTGGATTTTTATATTTAGCACAATTGAGTGTTGCTCTTAAAACTGCTATCATTTGCCTTTTACTGCAGATGTTTAGACAACTTACATTTATTGTGATTTCTGTTATAATATGATTAGGTTTACACTCATCATCTTAAAATTCGTATTGCCTTTGTTTCTTCCCTACTTTTTTTTTTCCTCTTCTACAACCACCTTTTCAATTAATTGAATATTTTGTGACTGTTTTCTTTTCCTCATTTTGCTTTGTTACTTTAATGGGTAATTTGGAATTTACAGAATTCATATTTAACTTAAGGCAGACTACTTTCAAATATAATACCATTGGACATTAAGAGTGTCGTATCCTTCCAGTTCTCCACTCCAGAACTTTGTATAATGGTTGTCACAGACCTTACCTTTTCATGCTATAAGTCCAACACTATATTATTACTTTTTAAACAAGCAATACATTTTAAACTTCTTTAAATAATAAGAAAACACATGTGTACTTGTGTAGTGACCATTTTCAGTGTACGCTCTTTTGTGTAAGTCCACATTTCCAGACAAGGTCATTTCCATTTGCCTAAAGACACTTCTTAAACATTTCATGCATTGTGGGTCTGTTGATATTTATTCTTTCATTTTGTGCTTGTTGAAAGGATTTTTCCCTTTGCTTTCATTCGTGGAAGATTTTTATTTTTGCTGAATATAGACTTGACTGTGAAAGACTTGTTTTGGTTGTTTACTCTCAGTCTTTAGAGATGTTATTCCACTGTCCTTTACTCCTAACTAGAAATCCCCTGTCATCCTTACCTTCTTCGTTTCTACATTTCATTTTTGATTCTGGCTACTTTGAAGTTTTGCTCCTGGTCACCAGATTTAAGTAGTCTGTGGTCCGCCCTGTTGTAATTCTTTCCCTCTCCCTTCTCATATTTCTTGTGTTTTGGGACTGTTGAGTCTCTAGGGTTCGTGAGTTAATAGTTTATATCAAATTTTAAAAATCTTTAAATCTTCGTGTTTTAAAATTTAGAAAAGTTTAGCAATTATTTCTTCAAATATTGGTGTGCACTCCCTCCTTTCCTTCATGGCCTCCAAATACAAGTGTGTTGGGTTGTTTGACATTGTCCCAGCAATTCAGTGGCGCTCAGTTCTTTCTTTTGTCTCTGTGGTCCACTTTGGGTAACTGCCTTCAGGTTGACTAATCTTTTATCCTGCGAGGTCTGATTTGACATTAATCTCATCCATTGTACTCCTCATCTCAGATACTGTTCTATTTTTAGAAGTTCAACACAGGCTTTTTATCATATCTCCCATGTCTCTTTTTAACATTTTGAACACATGGAATAGAGCTGGAATAGCTGGCTTTCATGTCCTATCTGATAACATCTTCGTCAATTGTAAATTGGATTTGATTATTGAACTTTTTCTTCTTCTTCTTCTCATGGTGGGTCATATTTTTCTGATTCTTTGCTTACCTGGAAAAATTTTTATTGGATACCAGACAATGTGAATTTTTTCATTGATAGGTTTTGTCTGGTTTTTATGCTCTTATAAATATTTTTAAAGGTTTTTCTGGAACACGGCTATTTGGAAATCGTTCTATCCTCTTGAATTTTGATTTTAAGATTTTTTAGGTGAAATGAGAGAGGTGCTGAATCTAGAATTATCATTCTCTTTTTGAGGAAAGACCTGTGAGCTCACCCTGAGATCCATGCACCTGAGGTTCACTGTTTTGACTCGACTCCCAACCCCAAGTGTCAGCCACCATCACCGCCAACGCTGCCAAGTGTTCTATCCCCTGCCCCTGAATGATTTCCTTACATCCAAGCACTAATCAATATTCAACTGAGTGAGTGAGGGTTGCCCTCTGCAGATGGCAAGATTCCTTGGTGCAGCTTCTCCGCTCTGGTGCTCAGATGTAGCCATCGCCCCCTAACTGTCAACTCTCTCTTTGCAGTTCATGTCGTGCCTCTGCTTGGGTCGCCCTTCTGCCTGGTTACGCTCTCAAGGACGTGACCTGGGCAATTGTAGCGACCACTGCCTTAGTTACTTTCTCATTACTGGGACTGAAAACCTGACATCCACAACTTTAGGGAGGAAAGATGTATTTTAGCTCAGTTCCAGAAGGTCACAGTCCATTCATGAGTAGGTGGCTGGAAGTGATGAAGCCACATGGTGGAGCCAGAGCAGAAGAAAGAGCTCCTTGCGGATGGCAGAACAGAGCCAAGGGCAGGAGGAAGGGTGGAGCTACCACACGCCCCTCCACACCGAACCCCAGGCCTCTACCCCTTCCAAGCAGGCTCACCTTCTAACATACCCGACTTCTACTACAACTAAACACATGAGGCTTTTGGGGACACTCTAGATCCAAACCATAACAACCACCTCATCTGTTTTACATCTATTAGAAACAAATTTTCTTTTTATCTGATATCAAGCATCTTAGAACTGTTTTTATACATTTTGTTTGGGTTGCAGGACGGGGTGGGGGGGTGGTGTTTTTTTTTGAGTGGTAAGTCTGATCCCTGTTGGTCTGCCTTGGCCAGAAGTAGAAAATCTATACTTTCTGAATAGGACAGAAATAGAAGGCTCTATTCTCAGCTTTGATCACAGGCAAATAGCCCAGAGATTCTTTTATTTGCACCGTGATTGATTGATTGATGATTGGTTGCAGTAGTAGGGATTGCACTGAGAGCCTTGTGCTTCCTGGACAAGTTCTCTAGCACCGAGCTACGTCCTCAGCCATTCTCAGTGTTTTTATTTTGAGACAAGATCTAAGTTACCCAGACTGGCCTTGAACTTATAATTTTCCTGCTTTGACCTCCTGCATAGTTGAGATTATAGGCATGTGCCCTATGCCCAGCCTATGCAACTTCTTAAATGTACAATTGATAATTGTGATCATAAGTCATAACAAAATTTATTTTGAAAATTTGTGTCATTTTAATTAAAACATATTATAAATTGTATGCATTTCCTTGAAAGGTAAGAAATTAAATGAAGGAGGTTTAAGTGGTGCTGTTTGCAAACACTGTGCATAGCTAAATTGGTTTACGATCATGGGCTTAATCAGAATATTATAGTAACTATTACTGAGACAAAATAAACACAGAGACAATGCAACTGGAATCTTCAACGAAGATCCTACAGTTATAATATATATATATCATCTATATTACACCCTTTTATATTGCAATAACATTTAATTACATTTGTATGTAGATTCTAAATGTTTTTAAATTTCCTGTAACACCATTTGTATTTGCTTTAACTCCTCCCTTCCTTTATCTATTCATTCAACAAATAATCCCTGAATGCCTGCTATGTAGCATGTTAGTAAATGTCCTTTTAAAACATCAAACTTGAAAATGTGGCATCCATCCTCAATGGAGTATTACTCTGCCATAAGGAAAGATGAATCTGAGTCGTTTGTAAGAGAACAGATACAACTTGAAACCATAATGCTTAGCGAAGTCAATTGGACGCATAATATTAAGTATTGTATGGCTTCACTTATATGACAAATCCGAACTATAAATGACCAAAGGAGCAAATAGAAGAGATAAGACAGGAGATAGGGAGGTAGCCTTCACCCAGATGAGAGGGAACTGAAGAGGGGGAAGGGGAAGAGAGCGAAGAAAAGGGAATTTTAAAAAAGAAAGATCAAAATACGATATGTATATACACCAATTCCCCAAGGTGTATGCGGCCCATATGTGAATTAATATGTATGACAAATATTAACAAATAAAAAGGATATAAAAATTAGAAAATAAGACATCAATTTGTTTTTGTTGCTACTTCACAACACTATAAAGTGCATCTAGAGCAACACTTACTTTGTTTCCATAGAAAAATTTCAATGGGTTTAAAATATAGAGAAACTCTTGGGTGTGTTCAGCAACGTGCACCGGGTGTGTCGTGAGTATCGCGTTTTATAATCATCACTGATGCCGGTAGGTCTCACTCTTTGGTAGGGTTGAACAAAGATCTGTAGGGATCGGCAAGTTGAAGACAACAATAGGAAAAAAATGACAAGGAGCCTCCAGAAAGGAACCAAATAAGAGAACCAGCGAAGTCTGAGACATGAAAACAGCTAGAGATACTTGGGGCACCAGGAAAGAAACCCCCAGCCGAGAGACCGCCTGGGGCTCAGCAAGCTCAAGGTCCCTGAAGAAGCTGGAGGTTAGAAGCCCTGAGGCTCACCCCTCCCTTCCCCCCAGGAGTTCAGCTGGCCACGGTGTACACAAATAGCCTCGCAGATGCCTTATGAATGGGCCAGATAGCAAGCACCTAGTGACCCCAAGGAGCAGAGCTCTCTGCTACACTATATGAAAACAGACGCCTTATGCCAGGTACCTGGTGAGTCTCCTGTTCCCCTGACATCTTAATAGAGGATCCCTGGCTGCCTCACGTGCCCTAAACCCCACCCCTTCCCAGGCTGCCTCACGTGCCCTAAACCCCACCCCTTCCCAGACCCAGCTCTTCTTCCGAGAACTGAAAACTCAGAACTCTCTGACCTGCCGGGGGGCGGGGGGGGGGGGGGGGGGGGGGGGGGGGGGGGGGGGGTGGTCAAGGCTGATGTGGTGATATATGATTTGGGGCCCTTCCAGTTGATCAGTTACTCTCTACCATGAGAAGTGGCAAGGAAAGCGCAGGAACAGGCATGAGGGGTTTTGCTCCATCTTCTTCTGCCAGGACACGGATCAGAGGCATCTTTTCTTTGGAAACACAAAAGAAGGAAAATTCATTCCCCATTACTAAAAAAAAAAAATCTGAATATAATTCTAGACACACTTTCTGAGCACCTGTGGTCCTGGATTTCCTGAAAGTCTTATCTGTAAATATTCCTCACACAAGTAAAAAAAGAGCCGAATTTGGGGCTTTTTATATTTTCACTCTCATCTTCTTTGAAAGATTTTTCTCGTAGCTTAAGCCTGATGTCCTGTGAAGTGTGAGGGATTAGGCTCAGGACAGGCTAATCCTCTGGAAGAGTGGCGCTCTATCAAAGTGGCTCAATCCCCTCGGGCCTGCTGGAACTGCAGAACTAAACACGGCTTCTTGGATGTCTGCCTCAAGGGAGCGTCTTGAAAAAGCCTTTATATGATGTTCCAGAAAACTGCAACGGGCGAGAAGAAGAGGTGAGGGATGGGAAGCTGTGACATTGAGTGCTCCAGAGCCAGGCTGTGCATGAGCACAGGCGACAAAGAGCCAGAAGGAATGGTGGCCTGTTCACAGGGTGGACCCTACTGTACCCCGACCTGTCACTCTATGACTGGGTAGGAACAGGTTATACACATTGGCTTCACGGTAGAATCTAACGCATCCCAGGACTTGCTCAGCGCTCCCCACTTCCAGGACTGCAGGGACATATACCTCATGGACGGACTGTTCTACATCTTGGGGACCAGAAAGCCCACATGCTGTCCTCACATGAGGCCAGGCCTCCTGGCTCTAGGTCAGAGCCCTCTAGAAAACCCAATGGATGCCATCCCAATAAAGTTCAATCTCTTTTGGGTCTTTGTTTTTTTTAAGGTAAAGGAATCCAATGTGAAACTTTAAGAGATTAGAACTGAGTCAAGCCCAGTGGCACAGGCTTGTAATCCCAGGACTCTGAGAGGTTGAGGCAAGAGGATCACAAGTCGGAGCCCAGCCTGGGTAACTTAATGACTCAGTGAGAATGTCTCAAAATCAAAAATAAAAATGGTTTGGGAGTGCAACTCAGTTAAGGCCTTGAGCTTGACGAAACAGCACCATGAAACAGAGAGAGAGACTAGGACTGAAGGAAGAGATTGAAACAGAGATTATGCCTCTTCCTGACCAGATAAAGACCATCAATTGGTATGGTGTGGTAGAATTCTCCAGAAATGGTTACATCTATAGTATAAATTTTTTGAAGATTTATCATCAAGAAGCCCTGAGTGCTTGGAGTTCTGGCCAATAGAAAACCTCTAGAAAATGTTACTGTTTATGTAGTACGACTTTGATTATACAAAGATAAAATGAAACAATAAAGCAAAACAAACAAAAATAAGTGGATGAAAAAGACTGGCAGAAAGTCTGAGAGCAAGGGAGAGGGGAAGGTGCTCCAGGACAGGACCTCGAGTCCCTCACACCTTGCCATCTTGAGCATGTTGTCAACTTCTCTGGACTTGAGTTCCTTCTCTATAGCAAGTGATAACAGCTCCTACTGCAGAGTGCTGCCATGGAGATTAGCAAACAATGTATATAATGACTAGGGCTTTAGAAAACGGTCCCAAATTGTTGTTTGGTTGCATGAGAAGAAGTCCTTCTTTCCAGGCCATTTAGAGAGGCTCCGCCCCCTAACCCCCAGGGTCTTCAGGGCAGCTGTGTACAGTAATGCCTGCTTCCAGCAGCAGTGCGGAAGTCCAGCTCAGTCAAGACAACTGTCCCATCTGGGGGTGAGTTGGTTATATATGAACTGTTTTATCAAGTAGAGCAGACTAACTTTGGTGATGCTAATTTTGTATAGCCCGTGAATGATGTCAAAAAGATCTACACGACCCTTGGCAGAAACAAGATCCGCACTGCCAGTAGAGGCACCTGTGCTCTGTATAGTACAGTCAGTGCCACTGAGGAGGCAGTTGGGTAGGGGGATCCACACAGCAGAAAGCAAGTTTGCTGCCACGGCTACACTGCTTTCTTGTCACTAAGTGACCAGAGATGCTGGAAGAATACCAGGAGTCACTTCTTTGTGCATGTGTTGTGGTTTGGATCTGGAGTGACCCCCAAAAGCCTCAGGTACCTATGAATACTGCGTAGTGCTGGGAGGTGGGACCTGGCTGAAAGGGGCGGATATCTGGGGTTTGATCCAGAAAGATAGCTCTGCCTTTCCTCCCAGACTTGGGTCTCTTCTGCCATGCTGTGAGAAGCTCTGGCTTTGGCTCCAGCCCCACCATGTGGCTCCACCAATTTTCCAGCTGCCCACCTGTGCATGGATGGTGACTTTATGAAAGTATGAGCTGAAATAAATCTTTCCTTCCTAAAGTTATGGATGTCTGGTATTCTGTTCCAGCAACAAAAAAATACCTAAGACAATGAGACACTGTTCCAGGATATATGTCATCGAAGACGCTGTATGCTACCTTCTTCTCTTACAAATGTCACGTAAGAGCAAGACCCTGTCAAAAAAAAAAAATCCTTCCTTTGCTGAGATAGAGGGCAAACTATGAAGGTCAAACAGAAGGCTCAGGCTCTCCAAGTCAGCTTGTGCCGGTCCCATCATCCTCTGAACCTCATGGCTCTCACCAGACACAAAGGCAGGCCAAGGAGAAGGAAAGTGATTTCAGCTTTTCCAAAGACAGGTACTTCCAACCGCAGAGACAGAAGACAGAAAAGACACAGGCAAGAACTTAATTACTTTTCTGTCGGCTTCCAGGGTTGAATTATCTTTGCTCTCAAGAATGTGAGCCAATAGCTCATTGAGTTTAGAATTGAGAATCCCCTCACTATTCTAAGCACTGCCAATGCATCTTCATATAAGGCTCAGTTATTTGACATTCTCAACATCAGCAAGTTCACAGAGTAACCTTGGTAAATTTCACTAGCAGAGACAGGTCAAGTAGCCCAGCCAGGGATGGTTCCAGGAAAGACAGACTTTGTTGTGCTCCAGTAGGTAGGATTATCAGCCCCACCTTCTGGGAGGTGCTTCCTCCAGAGGCCGTCTTGCAAACCAAAAGAAACAAATTTTGGATGCAAGTAGAATAAGAATTGGAAGTAAGACTTGGCCCCTTGTGTGATCTTGGGACTGCTGTCTCACACCCCTAGTTACTACCAGCTGTGCTAAAGGTAACCATGCCAACCTCAAGGCTGCTGTAGGACCCTAGCAGAGGAACTACTGATTAGAATGAGACCACTGACTTTCTACCTGATCATTACCTGTGCATAGGGACAATTAGTGAGCCCCTCGCAGCCCCAGCTGATGCTCAGAAAACTGCCTGGATGCTAATCATGGAAAGAGTCACAATGCCGTGTGCAACGCCTAGGCGACAGTATGCTTGGTCCTTGGAAGTCATCACCTCTGTCACAGGTGGCTGATGTGGTTTTAGGGACCAAATGAGGGTAACAAGATACACGTGAGAATTTAGCTGACTGTGTTTTTTCTTTACGATTTTGAAATGTAATCCTTTTTTTAAAAAATAACCTATATTTTTGTCACTAAGTGATCAAAGATAAGTCAGTATTGAATTGTATGCTCAGAGAATTTTGTAATTATCACCATAATTTAATTTTAATATATTTTTGTCACCCACAAAGCAAAGTCCATATCCCTTAGCTGTCACCTCCAAGCCTCCCGTCTCCCCTAGCTCTAGGCAACTGACAATCTATTTATTATGACTCCAAAAAAACTAATAAAAATGGAAACATATCATAGGTGGATCTTATTTGTTTTCATAATTCTTATTATATTTTTCTCAATTCCCAAACATTTTGGTTACTACTAGCAGTCAAAATAAAACTAAATTATACTTATCTAAGCTTTAAGCATCTTGTGTAGATGACATTCCATTATTACTAAGATAAAGTGACTTAATTTGTGTATCTATATCTACAACTACTAAATATTTGGCTTCAGAAATGTGCAGTTGCGTTTTTTAGGTGTAGCTTTCTGGTCACACATAAGTCTAGGGATTATTGCAAAAACCCCATCCCCTAAATAGCATAGCCCTGCAACATGGAAAAATTCCCTATTTCAACTAATGAATTTCCATGCACCTCAGGGATGCACTCTACTGCCCTCTGCTGAACAGTATGCCAGGAAGACGGAGAAGGCAGAACAGGAGAGACACAGAGACCAAGGCACCCGCAGCTGATGAGTGCATCTTTACTCACTGGGCACATAAAGAGCATTAAAGGGGAACCCACGCATGTCGAGCACTATTCTAGCAGCAGAGCAAAGATGCGGAATGAGTCTTGCTAGCCAGGAATCTTTGGCTAAAGAGAAGTTCTTTCCGGAGCATGCGAGGACTCCTGCTCAACACAACACCCCACCTCCAGGAACTCCCTGCACTGGACACTGCCCAGGCACTCATCCTGGGGACCACATCAGAGGGATCCAAAGGAAGGTGATAAAGCCACTGGAGTGAGATTCCACAGACTCCAACCTCTAAGCTGATGTGTAAAAATCAACTTGAAATTTAGTGGTCTAAAATAATCACCGTCTCTTAACACTGTCTCATAGTTATTATGGGCCAAGAATCCAGGAATGACTTGTTGAATGACTCCAGCTCAGGGCGTCATGTGAGGTTTTGCCATCAGATTTGGTGGACCTGGAAATGCCTGAAAGTTTAACCAGGGCTGGATGGTCCACCACCTACCTGGATGACCACTCACATGGCCAGCAAGTTGATGCTGGCAGTATTGCTCCTCTCCACGTGACCAAGAGGAGTTCTACAACATGATGACTGGCTTTCCCCAAAGGGGACCTCACAAGAAATCCAAACATTGGCTAAAATGCCTTTCACATACTGTTCCCAGAAGTCACATCTCACTACTTGTATGGTATTCTATGGGTCACACAGCAAACCTCAATTCAGTATGGGAGGGGCCCACACAGGGCATGAACACCAAGAGGCAAGACCCACTGAGAGCCTCCAAGGTAGACCACCACATTACTGTTCAGTTCTTCCATCTTCTGCTAGAAGGTCAAGGTCCAGGCTGCTCTCCATTGTTTGAACCTGCTCTTTAAACCTCTGCCAGGCATTCACTGGGATGTCTGTGGGCAGCAGCCCAAGGTCCTCCAACTTGGCCCAGTCTGTCCTCAGATGGCACTGACTGTTTCAGAGAGAGCTCTTGAGCAGGTTGTGTGTGTCCTTTCCTCATGAAAGTCCTTCAGATATTTAAAATTAGCAATGGAGTTCCTTCAATACATATTGATTGGGTCCTACACTGCCCCTGACCCAGCGTGCTAAGTGCTGGGGACACACCAGTGACCAAGATTGAGTCTTTGTCCCCAAAGGGCTCCTTTCTTCTCAGCCTTCTTCCTCTCTCCCAGGAGGCACTCAGCAGGAGGCCTCTGGTCCATCTTTACTAATCTGCAGCTTGAAGATATCTCTTCTCACTTAGCCATGTCTCTCCTGGGAGCAAAACCAGAAAACAGAATTCACAAACCAAGAGAAATATAAATAAAACAGGGACTTAAAAGGGCTTCAAATCTGAGACAAAATTTTGATGTCCTTAAAATACAATTTAAGAGAACTGACACCTGTGTATAGAAAGCAACAGTTTTAAAGTTTTGCTCCAATTGCTGACATCCTTCCTATCCTCTTATTTTAATTAAAATTCTTTCTACAGATTTTCTGAGTCTTCATATTATTTGCAAAAATTCAACTTACGTTTCTTTCCTTCATTTGTTGTATCATTACCCCCTATTTTCTGCACTTGTAACCTCCAGAGAAATGTGAATAGAGGTCGTGACCTTGTAAAGGTCACGGTGGTGTAGAGGTCATTACAGTGTAGAGGTCATGACCGTGGGTGTTGTTACTTTATTTCTGAGCACCCTTCTCTGCCAGCTCTGACAGTGGCACGACAGTTCATCTCAGAAAAAACTCAGCTGCTGGTAACAAGTAGAAATCATGAACAAAATGGTAAATAGAAATTGTGTCATGTCCCTAGAGGGTGGCCAAAAGCAGGCAGAAATTGGGGAGATATGAGACTTGGGCTTCTCAGGTTCCCCCAGCGTAGGGAGGGCACCAGGCCAGTCGTTTCAGGAGGCCCAGTGGGAGGGGACCTGCCTTCCTCCGGCAGCTGCTCCCATGGTGCAGGGCATCAGCAAGTGCTTGTGGGCATTGGGGCTGTGGACAACATGTGCCTTTTTGACAATAGACCAGTGGCTTGCCCAAGGTGTTGACAGCGACAGCACCCACAGTGCCACTGACAGGCACACAGAGGAACCAGAACCCAAACACTGGCCAAGCCTATTCATGCTCTGTACTACCTACAGTGGTTGGCCCCACAGTGGGACAGCATCATGGAAGTACTGGGCGAGACAGAAGCTGAGGCAGGAAGATAGCCAGTTTAGGCCATACCTTGAGAATTTAGTGACAGTGAGAAACTATCTCAAAAAAAAATTTTTTTTTTAAGGGCTAGGGATGTGATGTAGCTAATTGTGTGAAAGTGCTGGATTAAATCCCCAGTCACACACCACACACACACACACACACACACACACACACACACACACACACACACGGGAGTTTGGAGCTGCCAGAGACCCGGAGTTGAGAGATGAGAGAAACAAGGAAAATGAAAACAGAAGTTGTTTTCTCTTTTCATAAAATCTGTACATTAAGACTCCTGAAACTCATGGCTGATTTTAAAATACAGATGCAAAGTCAAAGACTAGAGAGCCCAGAGGAAAGGCGTAGGAGGAAGGCATGGCCGCTGAGCAGGGGTCTTAGCCGGTGCTCGGTGTTAGCAAGCAGATGTTAGAGCTCAAAGCTTATTAAATTAGAGTTTGGTGAACTCCTCAAGCATTTAATTAAACCCTAAAAAGGAAGCACATGTCAGGATAAGGGCTACCGCCCGGGGTGAGGGCCGACTCCAGTTAGACCCGTTCTAATGCCATCGAAAGCACAACCTTCACAGAACCCGAGACCTGCCACCTGCCGGTGGGTGTGGTGGGTCCACTAGAGCAAAACTCAATATTTTCAGAGAACGATAACACAGTTCAGAGGCTCTACATCTGCTAAATACAGTTAAAATACTATTAATAATTAAAAATATTAGCCATGTGGAGGAATAAATAAAATGTAATGAGTAGCTAGAGAAAAAAGCAATAAATAAAAAACACAGACAACCCTTATATTACAATGGGGGGGATAAAAAATTTTTTAATTGGATATAATGGATAAACAGAAAATTTCAGAAAAGAAATTGAAACTTTATCTAAAAATATAGAACATCTAAAATTAGACTTAAGTAGTGAGAAGTAAAAGATATAATAAATAAAATTCATTGAATGAGGTTTGCAGAAGATTGCATATAGAAAAAAAGATTATTTATATCAGGACAGATAAATTGTAAAAGTAAATAAGAGTGCAAAGTCTTTTTAAAGGCAAAAGCCTCAAAATCAAATAACCCCAAATAGATGACAATATCAAGCATCTGAGTAGTATGTAATGGAATCTTTGAAAGAGGGGAGAAAACAGGAATTTTTAAAAAGTATTTGAAGAAACATTGGCCATAATTTCTCCAAATATGATTAGAAATACCAAAGGTTATATGTATGTGTGTGTGATGCCTATCAACCTTCCCCAAAAATCAATATAAAAACAAAAAACAGTCTGCAACTGGCTACTTCATAGAAGAAAATCATAGTAGAAAATCTTAAAGCCCTTGGGCAAAAGGACACATTATATACCGGAATGTGTGATACTCAACATCTTACCAACAACCAGAATCCAGAAGAGAAGGAAATAATTTCTTTAAAGTGTAGAAAGAAAGGGGGAAAAAGCTATCAAGCTAAAGTCAATGTCCACTAAAACTACTCAAAAAATAAAAACACAATAATATATTTTTTGGTTAAATTAAAACTGAGCCAATTTGTTGCCAGCAGACCTGCACCGTGAGAAGTGATAATGAATTCTTTGGTCTCAGGAGAAATAATGTTATGCAGGTGCTTATATCTACAAAAAGGGACAGAGAGTCTTGGAAATGGCTTAAGTGCACGCAGATATAGGCGAGTAGTTTTCTTTCTAAAGGGGGCGATGTAGCAGTCCACCATTAATTACCATTTTTGCTGTAAGATTCCAACTGTGTTCCTTTTGTGGGCCTTGGAGACCTTCTTCCTGTTTCTGCCTTCTGTTCTTTGCCTACTCTCTCTTATGCCCCGCCTTCTCCTGCATCACCAGATCCCATGCCATGGGTCCTTAGTTATTCAATTTAATACGTAAGATTCTTCTTAAAATCAAAGAAAAAGTACCTAAAGCGAACGCGAAGGCATGTTAGCATAGATGAAACTCAGGCGATGAGGCAGTGTCTTGGTTTGTATCTATCTGTGTTCAAAACATCTTCCTAAAAATTTCCAGTTGCTTACATTTCAGAGCCACTATGAGTCAATTTGTCTTAAATTGGTTTTTCTGCAAAATCATAATAATTTATAAAAATAATTCGTAATAATATTTACATGAAAGCATTTAAAAGAACATCTAAATTTTGTTATGAGAAACTAAATAAGAAAATTTTGTATTTGCAATGAGAAAAAAATTATTAATGAATTTCTCTCCAGGTTTCCTTCCTATATTTGTTAACTTGTTGAGGTCAGTTGTGCCTTTCCTGCCTGCATATTCTGAGGAGAACTTTCATGATACAAAAATCTAAAATGTAAAAAGGCTTATAAGGAGACATAAGAATTGGAGGCGAAGTGCTCAGAGATTGAGGGGAAGAACAGGCAGGAGAAGGTTTTGGGAATGAGTGACTTCAGAGTAGAAGTGGCGTGACAGAATTATGGGGGTGGGGCGGAAAGGAAAGAATATTCTAAGAATTGTGGGTGTGAGTTATGAACTGGGTACTCTGTAGCATGGTTTAAGTGATTTTGAACTAACTTTCAATTACTTGTTGATTACTATTGTTTCTTAGTACTTAGGGCCTCAAGATGTAATTGACTTACATGTTTATAATTACTGAAATGCATTTTCCTGCTGCAACATTAGAAGAATGCATTGCCCCTTAGGAGGAAGAGTCACAATATCACAGTCTTCTGAATTGCTTGGAGGCTGATTAAATGCAATGATAGTAAAAGTGTTTGGCTTTAGAATCAATAGAAAATCTGATGGTTAAAATCTTAAAATTATTATAAAATATAATTTTTGTGGTACTAGGGATGAGCCCAGGGCCTTCACACTGAGCTACATTCCCAGCCCATTTTTGTTTTTGATTTTTTTTTAAGACGAGGTCTCATTAAGTCACTAAATTTCCCCATCTAGGCTCAAACTTGGATCCTCCTGCCTCAGCCACTCAGAGGCCTGTGGCCCCTGGCCTGGCTAAAGTATAATTTCTTAAACATCCGGACCTTCACTCCAGCCTACCTTTCTCACTCTACTACATGCATGCATACTGTGTGGATCTGCATGCAATAGCATTACAGTTCAGACTCACTCATAGCTACTGTTACAAACACTTGAAACTTAAAATAAATTCCCACCTACATTCTCACTCTCAGAGTGATCACTTTTACCATTCATAGCTCCAGATGTGCATGGGTTTCACCCTCTTGTATAATATTTCCTATTTCTTCTACTATTTCTTGATTTTTTCCCATTTTAGATATTGACTATCAACTTTGTAACATAGAAAATGAAGATTGAACTTTATAATGCCCCTTTCTTCATCCTTCCAATATACTTAAAAGTTTTGGTTAAGTCAATATTCAATGCCTATCTAAATATTGCTCATGGGTGACTGGTATACTCTTAAACACAATTTCTCTCTTACATTCCATTTTATTTTACCTTGGAGTTCATAATTATCTCATTATTTGATTGGTTTATTTTCTATACTCAACAGGGGTTGTTTGTAACTAGATAACCTGGCTAGGACTTATTCTACATGTCAAGTGAAGGTCAGAAACTGGGAAGCTGGCGCCACTCAAGGTGTTGAGTTTTATTTAATTCCTCTGTTTTCATTGTGGTTCTCAAACCCTCAGCTGTGTTCCTGAAAAACAACTGCTTCTTATAGGCCTTCAACCAATTCTCCTTTTGGGGTGTGTGTGTGTGTGTGTGTGTGTTACTGTGAATTGAACTCAGGGCCTTTGCCCTGAGCTATATTTGTCTGTTTGTTTGTTTGTTTGTTTGTGACAGAATCTCAATCTCTAAATCGCACAGGCTGAGCCTGAGCTTGGGATCCTCTCACCTCTGCCCCCCAGGTGGAATTACAGGCCATTGACCTCAGGACCAGCCCAATTTTCCCATGTTGAGAGGAAGCCATAGTCCCACTGCAGCCTTCCAGGACTCACACTTGCAACTAGACTTACACTTAGCGCCTTTCTTCCCTCAAAGCTTCAATTTCTGTTTTCTCCGATTTCCTAGACACTCAATTTGCATTCATTCTTCTATATCCGGCTTCCCAAATTTTTTCTGCATAACTTTTTCCGGAAGTTGATTAATAAAGTACCAACAACCTTTTCCAGGTCTATTTCTCGTCCTCGCCCAATCCCGCTCTCCCCTGCAGTGCCTGGACTCAAACTCGGCAGCGCCCGGGCCACCTCAGCTCCCACGTGCTGTGGAGGTGGTGCTGGAAAAGCCTGCCCTGGACTGTCAGTCGAGGCAGGTTACGGATGGCTCACAGACAGTTTCGTACAAATGTATTTTATCATGATTTTAAAATTATTACTTCTGCCTCCAAGAACTCTAGAAATGAATCAAGCCACTCTCAGAGGGGTCATCGGCAAGATAATTAATCTAAGGTGAGAAAAGAGAGAATCAGGGTAGGAAGACCTCACGATGAGCTCCTATTGTCCCACTGCATCCTGCCTTCACACACGCGTCCATGTCCCCAAGTAGGTGGGCCCCATCTGGTGAACTCCTTGAGTGGCCACAGTTGAGGCTCAGGCTGACAATCTACCAAATGAAGGTGGAGACTGTGAAGGCTGCTGGCTGCCCTGCTTGGGTTGGTGGGTAACAAATCCCACGCCTCCCCGACCCTTCTCACCTTCCCCCTGCAACTCGACCATCACAATGAAATGTCATCCCACAAGACCAGCTGACTAACAGGTGAGGAGACTTCCAAAACTAGCCCCCCAGGTCCTGCGAAGCAGTCCGAAACACAGGCTTTGAAAACGGATGTCATCTGGGCTCCTGGTTCAGGTTGGCGGCACGGCTTCCTTTCACGAGGACAAGTCTTCGCTTGGTCCTGATACAGACCGTCTGCACATGGGCTTCCCTCTCCCTGCAGAGTTGCTCACAGCTCCTTCCTTTCTGCCACCTCTTCTGCACATCACATGGAGCACATGGTGCTGATATTGCAGCTCTGAGCTCAGGGAAGGAGAGCGAGGCATGAGCCACTAATCCCAGGTCACCCCAACATGGAATTCCAGGTAAAAGCCCTCAGAAGATGTCTGGAAGAAGAAACAGTCACAGAGAGCAGCTGAGATGCCACCAAGGGCCATGCCCTCCTGTACCACCACCACCACCCCCAGATATTTGCGCTTCTCAGACACAAATAGTCTTTTTTATCACCAGAAGCCAGTCAGGGACCCTGAAGGCTGGGGAGTCGATAATTGATCACATGGCCATGCTGGGTTCCTCCCTCCCAGAAAAACTTCCCAGAGTCTCCCTGGAAGCAGATGTACCAAAGGCAAACCCAGAGAAGTGGCAAGCAGCAGGCATGAGCCTACTGTCTACTATGCCAGGCTCCTCCAGCATTTTCTCAACATTGTTCAGGCTACCCTTGCACCTGAGATTCCTGAGACCCAGGGCCACGTCCAGATCCTCAGCACAATAAGATGGTGGCTTGGGCCATATCCCAAGAGTTAGTCTCATCTTGTGGGTACTATTGGATAATGACTCAAAAAAGTTAGTAAGATTTTTAAAAGAAATGAATGCTATCGCAATGAAAAAAGGAGACCTTAAGCATATGTACCGACTGTCACCCCATCAACGGCAAACTATCTTCTCAAGCACAGATGGAATAATAATCACAAGACTTGGTCGTACACAGGTCACAAGGAAAATACCAGTGAATAAGAATAAACTTCCTTGAAAGAGTAGCATTGAAGAAAGCCACTATGAAATAAAACTCATGAGAAGCAACCAGCTCTACTAGGTATCAAAACATACTACAAAGCTCCGATAATTAAAATATTGCAGTATAGGGACACGAATAGACAAATAGGACAGTGGAAGAGAAAAACATGTCCAGAGATGCGAGCACGTGTGAAACATTCTTGCATGATGAAAATGACATCTTAAATCACTAGGACAAAAATTGACATTTTAAATAAATTACACAAAAAAGATAAAATTAGATCCATACTTCACACCATGTAGAGAAACAAATTTCAGCTGGAGGAATGGCACAGTGTTTAAAGCACTTGCCCTGAAAGCACAAGGCTCTGAGTTCATTTCCCCAGCACCACATAATATTTTTCCTAATCTTTCTTAATATGAAATATCTTACTATGGATTTTCAAATACTGAACTCAACTTGCATTCCTGGGATAAATCCTATCTGGTCATAGTGTATTATCTTCTTAACACAGCATTGAATTTTCTCTGTTAATATTTTGTAGAGAATATTTAAATAAATATTTATAAGTGATTTAGGCATTGATTTCCTTACACCACCTTTATCAAATTTGAGTATCACTTGCTTCACAAAAATAATTAGAAAAAAATTCAGGTGACAAACATTTTCCCTAAGTTTCTCTGTCTCTCCCTAGGATCATCTCACAGAGGAGCCCTGAGCTCCCTGAATACTTCTTCACGCCTGAAATGTACCTGGCCGTTTCACTCTGTCCTTCTGCACTTTTCCCAGCAGCTGTGCTGGTTCCAGCTCTTACTGGATACATTATCTTCTCCAGTCTCTATGATACTGTTAATCAGGACGATATGATTTCTTCTCCCACCAGTTTTCCAGCGTCCCCACTGCTGTCTGTTGTCTTCTGCCTGTTCACATGCCTGAGTCTTCTACCTCTGTGTGTACCACTATGTCCACATGCTCTGTACATCCATCTACTACTCACTCATTTACAAATATGAAACAAGCACCTACCACTCAGTGGCTCTTCTGAGCATGAAATGCAACTCTAAGACACTAGGCCTCTGCTCTTGTAGAGCTGACGCTCTGGATAAGCAAAAAGGCGATGTTAGTGGTGATGATGCTAACATTTAAAAATTAAGAAGGAAAAGAGACAGGGAAGAGAGGAGGAAGCCTCTTCTAGACCAGCTGGGTGGTGGGGGGAAGGCCTTTCAGAGAAGAGAGGCATCGCAGAGACCTCAAAAAGGTGAGAGTAGGAGGTATGTGGGTGCCTGGGGAAGAGCAGGCACAGGCACAGGAGCAAGCCGGGAAGCGGAAGTAAGTGCAGAAGTCCTGAAGAGGGAATGTGCCTGGGGTGTTCAAACAAAGGGAAGAGGCAGGGGAGAATGGAGCAGAGCAGCCAGAGGAAAAGCTGTAGGAAAGGCCACCTGGGGAAAAAAAAAAAAAAGGCCACCCAAGGGATAGCCAGGAAGCCCAACTTGTACATGAACATGCTACTAAGGGGTTTGATTTTTACAGTGAATGTGTGAGTCATCAGAAGGGCTTTGTCACAAAAGTGACATGGTTTTAAAAACTTTATTTAAAATTCACTGTGATTGCTCTGCACACAAGAGCCTTTGGGGTAACGATAGAAGGAAAACGGGTACCTTCTTTTTGCAATTCTAAGACACACGTTCTTTTCATGCTTTAAGTTCCCTAACATCTATGTGTGTCAACAATTGAAGAATCGCAATCACACTCCAGAAACAGTACACATGGGCTGGTTGTGCTTCCCTCAAACACCCAGCCCCTCAAAGTGCCTGCATCCAAAGTCCCAGAACAGCTGTCAGCGGCTTATAAGACAACCTGAAAACAGGATACTGACACTCTCTCAAGTCACAGGTAGCAAAGGTCTAAGGACAGGGTGGGGATGAAATGAAATGAGAATACTCTTTTTAATAAGTAATTCCATTCAATGGCACTCTCAATCAGATACCAAAAGCAAAAGCTCTACCAGAGAATCTTAGAACTAATTAACAAATTCACCCAAGTGGCAGGATAGAATATTAACACAAATGAATCAGTAGCATTCCTGTACACTAAAAATGAACTCATTGAGAAAAAAAAACCAAACCCATTCGCAGCAGCCTCCCCCAAAATGATATAAAGCTAACCAAGGAAGTGAAGGACCTCTACAATGAAAACCATATTATGCTGATATAAGGAATTGAACAGGACACTAGAAAATGGAAAGACATACCTTGTTCCTGGAGAGGCAGAACTACTATTGTCAAAGTGACCATGCTACCAGAACTGATGTACAAATTCAACACCATTTCTATCAAAAAAGCAACGTTTTTCACAGAACTAGAAAAAAAATCCTAAAGTTCATATGGTATCAAAAGAGACCCAGAGTAGCCAAAGCAATCTTGAGCAACAACACAAAAGTAGGTAACATCACGATTCCAGACATTAAGTTATATTATGAAGCAACAGTGATAAAAACCATATGGTACTGGCACAAAAAGAGACAGGTCTACCAGTGCAATAGAACTGAAGATGGAGAGATAATCTCTCAAGTCACCCCAGCTATCTGATCTTCAAAAAGGGGGTAAAAACATACAGCAAATGAAGGACAACCTCCTCAATAAATGGCACCAGGGGGCTGGAGGAATGGCACAGGAATTGTCTTGCAAGCCCCAGAAACACTGACCCTCCTAGAGGACAAAAATAGGTAAAACTCGTGAAGACATAGACATGAGCAAAGACTTTCTCAGTAGGACACCTGAGGCAAGAGAAATAACCTGGAGATTTAGCAACTGGGACTATATCAAATTAAAAAGCTTCTGCACAGCAAAGGAAACAACCAACAGGATGAAGTGAGAATCAATGGAATGAGAAAAAATTTTTACCACCTACACCTTGGACAGGAGGCTAATAACTAGAATATAAAAATAACTGAAGAAAAGTAGGCCCTTAAAAATCAAATATCCTAGTAAAAATGGGCAATTGAAATGAATAGACAGTTCTCAGAAGGAGAAGTACAAATGGTCAACAAACACATGAAAAAAGTTCAACGTTCTTAGCCATTAGAGAAATGCAAATCAAAGCATCACTGAAATACCATCTTACCCCAGTGAAAAAGGCTTCTCTGAAAGACTCAAAATGCAAGGATGTGGGGGGACAGGAATCTTTCTACACTATAGAAAACAGAATGAAGATTACTCAAGAAAAAAAAAAAAACTAGTTGACCCAGTGATGCTTCTTCTGGGTACCTTTCCAAAGAGTTAGAAGCACGATTTAATAAATACATGTATAGCTATGTTTATAGCAACACAATGCCTAATAGCTACATCTTGGAGGCTGCTGGTGTGGCCATCAACAGATGAATGGATAGAAAACATGGTGCATTTGCACAACGGAGTACTACTCTGCTATAAAGACAGACAGATTTGAGTCATCTGTAGGAAAACGGATACAACTTGAGACCCTGTGCTTAGTGAAGTGAATCAGACTCAGAAAATTAAATATCACATGATCGCTCTGAGAAACCCAGAGCATAAATAAGTAATAGAGTCAAATGAGTGAGACATCAGGAGGCGGGGAGGTGGACATGTAGGGGGTGGGGACACAGCTGGGGGATGGGAGTGTGAGGAAGAGATGGGGAGGGCAGCACGAGTCAGGTGATGCGCACGGGCTTACACTTCTCGAGTTTCCTTTAACCCTTGTATAACACAAACACAAACCAATTTTTAAAAGAAGGAGGAAAAAAGGCAGAAAAGCTCCTCTCTATCTCTCAAAAGAAGCCAAAAGCAACTAAGTCATCTTGACTTTTTGCAGAAATTGACCTTAAGTTTCCAGGAAAATGCAAAGGAACCCAGAATCAACAAAACAATCTTGAAAAAGAACAAAGTCAAAGACTCATACTTCCAGATTTCCAAAGTTACAACAGCATCGGAGTAGTAGATTCTTCCAGTAAGAGCTACTAGCATATGACATGCAGTTCAATGGAAAAGAATTGAAATTCACTGAAATAAATCGTAAAGTCTAAAATGTAAATATTTAAAGTCAATTGAGCTTAGGCAAAAATGCCAAGAAATTTCAATAAGGAAAGAATAATCTTTTTAATAAGTAATTCCAGGAAAGCTATGTCACATGGAAAAAAAGATGAATTTGGATGTCTAGCTTTAAAAAAAATGAGCTCAAATGGATCAAAGATGCAAACAAGAGCTAAGCCCCAGAATTCTAAATAAAAAAAGAAGAGAATCTGCATAATCTCAGTTTGGGCAACGCTTTCTTAAATATAACACCACACAAGCAAGCACCCAAAGAAAAATAAGTAACTTGGAATTTAAAGAGTAAAAACTTTCATGCAACAGCTTGTACAGTCAATAACAAGAGACATGAAATGTGGAATGAGAGCAAAGTTCTGTGAATCATATATTTAATAAGAGACTTGTATCCAGAACAAGGAACTCTTATAAATCAATAATAAAAAGGTAACTTATTTAGATGCTCAAAGGATCTAGCTGGGTTTGATGATGCAGACCTATCATCCCAGCACTCTGGGAGACTGAGGTAAGAGGATCACTAGATGTAGCCCAGCCTTGGCAATGTAGTGAGTCCATGTCTCAAGATGAATGTTTTTAAAAGGAGTTCTGACAATGGGCTCAAGTTCAATCAATCCCCAGTATTAAATTTTAAAAAAAGAAAGAACTCCAAACACTTTTTCCCCCACAGAATGGCCAATAAGGCACACAAAAAGATGCTTGGAATCATCACAGAAAAGCCAATCAATATTACAATGAGTTCCTACGTTCCTGCTGTGTAACCACTAAAGGTGTCTATTTAAAAAAAATACACTGCAGACAGGAATATGGTGCCACCACTTTGGCAAAGAGTTTGGCAGGTCCTCAAAGTGCTAAATATAGAATTTCCTTAGGATCCAGTTATTGCCCGTCTAGGTAGCTACCAAGAAGAACAAAACGACAAAACTTATAGCTGAATACGGCTTATAGCTTATACGCAGCCGAATACGGCAGCGGCATTATGTTCTCTTTAAGCAAAAGGTCGGGGGGACCAGCACGTTTATCAGCTGGTAAGTGACGGCGGATGGCGTATTCACGGGGCCGAGTAACATTCAGAAATAAAACAGAATGAAGTAGCGATATGTGCCACAGCATCCGTGAACCTCAGAAACTTTATGCTCAGTGCAAAAGGCCACCCATAAAAAGAACACCAACCATAACATTTCATTTATATTAGGTGTCAAGAAAAGGCGAATCCGCAGATACACAAGGGAGATCCGTTTGCTTAGAAGCGAAGGGGAAAGTGAGCGTCACGCAGCTTCAGTCTGGAGTGATGAAGAGATCGTGAAATTAAAATGTGTCTTAGATACTATTTTTTAAATTTATCAACTTGTCATCCCAGGACTCTGGGAGGCTGAGGCAGAAGAATCACAAGTTCAAGACTAGCTTTGGTGATTTAGCAACTTAGTGAGATCCAGTCTCAAAATAAAAACTAAAATAAAGTGGGCTGAGATGTTGCTTAGTGCAAAGGTCCAGATTCAATCTCTTATCATAAACAAATACTCAAAATAGGAGGAAAAACATATTTTCATAAAACTATTTTAAATGAAATAAGGTATATGCACCAATTTTCCAAGCTGAATGCAATTATTATGTACCACAAACATATACTAACAAATAATGATGGGGAAATTTGGATTGCAAAGGAAGTTGGACGGCCACCACCAGTGGCCTTTATGCTACACTCAGTGATTCTCAAAATTAAGTCAAAAACATGCATGCGATGACTTTGAGTTACAGAGAGGTTTGGAAAGCTGACCTTGCATGTGAAGGAGCATTAGCCTTACCTTCCTCCGGGCATCCTCAAAGTGTGGTCCTGGGCTTGGGGCATCGACATCAACTGGGTATGTGTTACAGGGCAAATTCTTGGGCCCTTCTGAGTCAGACCTCGGTCGCTCTGGGTTTTGGCATGCTTCTTTTTGACCATGAATGACTTGTTCAATTACTTCTTATATTTTCTTTTCATTTATGCAAAAGAATTTGACATGATTATAAATCTATTTTTAAATGCTTTTAAAATATTTTTAAGGCCTAAAAATATGAATTCTAACCCTTAACAAAGCATGTGTGTGTCATCATTCAAGTAATTCAGCATCAAGCAGTGGTGGGTGGGGCCACCACAGGGTCTTGGAGTGGAGAAATCCCAAGGCAGCCGTTAGAGTCGGGGCGGGGCAGTACCCAGCAGGTAGCACCTGGACTTGTGCTCACCACCTTGCGCTCTGAAATTCTCAAGGACTCAGTGAGTAGCAGGGATCCCCCAAAGCGCAGCATTCCTCGGCAGGGCTTAGGAGCTCCCCAGCAGTTCCTCAACTTCTCTGGTCAGGTGAAGTTTCTCTCCACCCCTTAGGCCTCCTCCCTGATGTCCACATCTCCTTAACTTCTTTACTGTCATTTCAAAGGGACTCATGGTGGTTCAGCTGTCCACCAAAACTCATACTGAAAATTAATCCCACCGTGAGGTAGGAAGAGGTGAGATCCCATGAGGCCAAATCTTTAGAAGGTGCTTAGGTCATGAGGGCACATAAGTGAAGGAATCCACCTACAGATTAATGGTTTAGTGGACTATTTTGAAAGTGAGTCATTTGTAAGGCCAGTTGGCTCTGTCTCTTGCATGGGTCCCTCCCACCCTGGGGTAGCCTGCCCCAGCTTGGGATCTCTAGATCCACCAGCCAGAAAACACAGACTAAATGCAGCCCCTTTTAATCTTTGGGCCTTGACGCTCCCAGAACTGACTTGAATAAACCTTTACGCTTTGTAAACTACCCGGTCTGTGGAATTCAATTACAGCAGCAGAGAAAAAACTGGGTTTTTCTCTGATATCTTGAATAAGAACTCCTTGACTTTTCAAGGAATAAATGTTCTTTTCATGTTATACAAAGACTTCCAAAGAAAACGACCTAGAAAGCTGATATCAAAATCTGGAGAAAAAAGGTAAGCAGAAAGACAAAAAACTCTACCTAAATGTTTATGGAAAATGTAGAAAAAAACCTGACAAATCCAACCTGACAACATAACAAAAGAATCGTGGCCACCTAGGCTTTATTCCAGGAATTGCAAGACATGAAGATGTTTGTTGCTATGAAATGTGATCGGAAAGAGACCGCATAAGAGAATTCATATTGCAACTTCAAAAGAAGCTTCGAAAGGCCGACGTTACTAGACAATTCTTAATGGCTACAGCTAAAAAGACTCGTCTCTAGCACAGCCATTTTATATCTTCATTCAACAGCCAACAGTCAAACGATGGTAGGATCACTGCGAAGTGGACATTTTCACAAAGCAGAAATAATACAAAGAAACTAGCAAGCATCTCTATTATTGTTATAGTGTTGTAGAAATTTTGACTGGTGGAAAGAAAAGACTTGAAAGAGACCATAAATATGTAACAATCTGAGTAAATAAAATAATGCTCAAGCCTCTTATCAACTATCTAAAGGATTAGAATGTGCACCCACTCTGAAAATTCAATAAAAGGGGATAAACTTGTAGAAAGTCATAACTTTTTTATTTAGATAGAAACAGAGCAGGGAAGAGAATTTATTCAAAAATGACAACAAGAATATATCCGAAACAAACCTAGCAGGAAATGTTTCAGAGATCGCGAACAGCACTGAGGCTGAATATGTGTCTTCTGTTGAATCGTCTTAAAAATTTTATTTTGGGGCTGGGGGAAAGGCACAGCAGTTAGAGTGCTTGTCTAGCAAGCGCAAGGGCCTGAGTTCAATTCCTCAGCACCACGTGAAGTTGGGTGGTGTATTTTTCTAATTCAAGCACTTGGGAGGCTGAGGCAGGAGGATTGCTGTGAGTCCAAGGCCAGTCTGGGCTACATAGTGAGTTTATGACCAGCCTGGGCTATAGAACAAGACCCTGTGTTAAATCAACCAATCCATCAATCAATATTTTATTTTTACTTCAAAGTATTACTCATGTGTTTAAAAGGTCAATTCTCAAACATACGGCTACCTCTTGGCTTTTTTTCAACTTTAGGCATTCTTGTGGATTTCTAATTATGGAAAATGAGCATGCCCCACCCCTTTCTTGCTCTGTCTCCCCCAACCCCATTTCCAAGTGCCTGGCCCATTCCCCTGCTCATAACATGACATAACTATTCCATAATCAGGGTTAAATCACTATTTTTATGTACACAGGGATTCCCTGCTGTGGATTATGAATCCTTTTGCTTATAGAAACATACTCTTTTTTCCCTGTGGTTAACAAATTTCTCGATCTCTTCATCTTATTTTTGAAGAGACACCACTTCTCAGACACGTTTTAAACTTACAGAAAAACTAAGCAGAAACTACGGAGTTCCTCTGTACGCTCTCTTCCCATTTCCTGCCCTTCTAACATTCGTCTTTTGATAACATCTTGCATTACTGAAAGGCATTCATTCCATTAGTGCACCAATGTAAACACGTTATTGTTAACTAAAGTCCTTGGCATATATAATATCAGGGTTCAGTCTTGGTGTTGTTCATTCTGAGTTTCAACCAGTGTACAGCAACATGGCTGCTCCATGAAAGCATCAGTGGAGTAGCCTGACTGCCCAAAACTCCTCTCTGTTTCAGCTGTTCCTCTCTTCCTCTTATCTGAACTCATGGAAAATTCTAAAGTCTTTACTGCCCCTCTGCACGTTTTACTTAACACTAATTCAAAGCTGAATGTTCCTCCAATTGTCTAAAGCTTCTCGTGGATTAGATTACACCAAGGCTGGCGGTTATCGATTTGATAATCTTGGGAATGTCTTGAATGTCTTGCCTGCTTCAGGACCGGTTGCCTTCTGGCCCTACGTAAGCCCAGCAATGGGAGTTCTCCCCACAGGATCATTCCTGGGGTCCCTTCACTCCATTTCCTATATCCCATGGAGTCTTCCCATTTTTTTAGTTTTCTCTCTCATTTTGTTGGAGTGCGTTCTCCAGTCACACTGAAAGAGGATGCAGGAGCTTACATTTTCAGACTCTAAAAGTATCACTATTCTCCCTTTGCTTTATGATTAGCTTATTTAAAAACACACACACAGTTGCCACTGTATAGTGTAGTGAGTGTTGAGAGGACAAAAAGACTTGACGCAGACTGAAAATGTATGACAATGGAAGTACATGAAGTAATACATACTGGCCCGTATTCTTACATGTCTTAAAAGTCCACGTGTATCTAAAATAAATCTTAACTCAAAATTTCATGTTGGGAGTCAGGACTGAATTGTGTCCTTTCCAATCTCATCGGTTGAAGCCCTCGTCCTCAACATGACTAAATTTGGAGATACGGCATATAAGGAGGTGAGTAAGGTTAAATGAGTTCATGGAAGGGTGGGTGGGACCACACATGGTGAGAGGAGGGCCACGTGAAGACACAGGGACACAGTAGCCATCTGCAAGTCAAGGAGTAACATCTCCAGAGAAACCAGACCCGCAGACACTTTGGATTGTGGACTTACAAACGTTGAAACTGTGGGAACATAAATTTTTATCTGAGCCCTTTAGTCTATGCGTTGTGTTAAGGTAACTACTGCAAAAGTCATTTTCATTTTTCAAAGACATTGTTTCATCTCCCTCCAGCAATAAAACCAGTACTACTATGGAGAAAAGGTATAAGTGTGTGTGTTTGTGTGTGTGTGTGTGTACTTTGTTTCTTGTTAGTAATGGATATTGAATCCAAGACTTTTGTACTGTGCTATAGCTCTGGTGTTTTATGTTACTACTCTCTTTATTTTATTTTATTTTATCTTATCTTATTTTATGTTAGGCAGGATCTTACCAAGTTGTTAAGTTGCCCAGGCTGAGCTCAAACTTGCCTCCTTCCTCTTCGCCTCAGAGTGCTGGAATGACAGGTGAATTTATTTTTTGTTTCAATGTTTTGAAATTTCTCAGGGAAGGAACTGCCTTCTCTGATCACAAGTCAAAGACTTCCACCCATCCCTAAGACTTTATAGTTCCCTTTCCTGATGAATGCTACTAGCTCATTCTGCTGACTTTTGCTCCTTGGCTAAGCTGTGCCTTCCTTCCACGAAGGCAGGGGCATCGCCCATCTTGTTAGACTCATCCTCCACCAATCCCTGCTGCGGGCCAGAGCTCCACCGAGAGACTCATGATGGGGACTTGCGGTGGAGCTGTTTTCATTCACATCTTCAGCCCAGGAACATTTTCTGAAATTGTTTTTTTTCATCACATGCACCCTCAGTTTCCCCCTTCCCCCATGCTCTATCTCTAAATGATCCATATTTTAGATGTGGGTATTCAAGTGAGTGTCCTTGAATTTCCTTGTCTTTAAGTGTCCACGTCCTCTTGCCCTGCTTTATAGGAGCTTCTTCCATTTCACCTTCCAAATCTTCTGTTGAGCTTGTCTTTTCTACTACCATACTTCATCATACTTTCAACTTCTCGGGAGTTACTTCTTGTTCTGAGTTCTACTCCTTTGATTGTGTTTAATAGCATTGTGTTCTGTTCTTTTTTTATGAATGTTCTCTTATTTCCCTGGGATTATTAATGATTGTTCTTTTTATTTCAAGTTTCCTTTTTTCTTGAATCATGTTTCTTCCTAGGCGCTTGCTGTTTGCCTTTGTAATTGTTCACGTTGGAGCTTTTGGTGTGTGTGCTTGATACTGGGATTGAACCTGGGGCCTTCTCACTGGACACTCTCTCTCTCTCTCTCTCTCTATCTATCTATCTATCTATCTATCTATCTCTTTCTCTTCTCTTCTCTTCTCTTCTCTTCCTTCTCTTCCTCCTCCTCCTCTCCCAACCTTTTCCTGGATACCATGAGTTGAGCAGGATTCCTCTACCAAGCCCTTCACTCTAACATTTCTTCCCTGAAGTCAGCTGATCATAAACTAAAAAATGACCCAAGATACACATTTTCTCCTTTAAGTTGTATACATCAGTGTTTTGTCCTGGAAATAAAATACTAACACACCACCTTTCAGATAATAAGTCTCTCATCTTCTGTTAGGGTACAGTAAGAAAATGGTAGGATGTACTAGATGGGACTAGGGAGCTGAGAATCACATTTGTTTTTTACTAGACTTTTATTTTGCCATAATTTTAGACTTAACTTTAAAGTTACTAAACTGGAGAATTCATGTGATACATGCCACTGAGGCCCCCACACCTGCATGGTGACATCGTATGTAATTGCAGTATAAATAATCAAAGCCAGGATACTGGTATGGGTTTAAGACTGTCAACTTAAACTTGATTGAGATGTTACAAATACGATACGCACTGGGGTTTTTCATGTACTATTCTATGAACTTGATAATATGTGTAGATTTGTAAGCCACAACTACAATAACCACAGAGAAGCTCCATCAGGATGTGAATATATGTGGAGACCAGGCTTTTGAAATGGAAGGTTATTAGGGTGATGGGGTGATTCCAATATACAGAGTCCCTATGAAAAGAGGAGGTCGGAACACCAATACACACACGAGAAGGTCATGTACAGACCAGAGAGAAGACAGCCATCTGCAAGCCAACAAGAGAGGCCTCAGTAGAATCTAACCCTGCCAACACCTTGATCTCAGACTTCTAGACTTCAGGGATGTGAGAGAATTAATTCTTGTTGTTTAATCACCATTCCCCCCCCCAACACACACACACACACACATCTGTGGTGCTTTGTGGTGATGGCCCCAGCAAACTCATTCAGCTGGAGCTCACCTGGGGAAGCTTCGAGCTACAGATGCCACATCTGTCCTCAATAATTAGAGGACCATTCCATGTGTCTATCTCGGTAAGTTTAGGTGGTCTGTGACTTTTTCTAGAAAATACTTTCGTCTACATTGTCAAATGTATGAATGCAGACTTCAGTGGTATTTTCCCTTCATTCTCTTACTGAGTTACAATAAAGTCCACTTGTCATTCCTGGTAGTTGTTACTCATGTCTTTTCATTTTCTATCTTTATAGAAAGACAATGTGAGGAATTTTATTGATCTTTGGGGAGAACAAGTTTCATTTCATTGATTTTACTCTACTTTTTTGTTTGCTATTTCATTGGGTTTTACTCTCACCTTTATTATTCCTTTCTTCTGCTTGTTTCAAGTTTATTTCAATCTTCTTTCCTTAGCTTGCTGATGTAGAGATTTCTTTATTTGTATTTTTAGTGCAGACTGATAATTTTTCTACCTCTTTACAGACACAAAGGATGCAATGATATATGTTTACCCTGTGGAATAATTGACTTTGAGTCAGTTAAAAACTTCACCACCTTGATGGCTCTCCCTTACTCCTCTCATCTACCTGAAAACACCTTCTGGACCTTTGACTGCCATGTCCCTGTTCCCCATTCCCTGGGCTCGGGGCCACTATTCTGCTTCTAATTCGATGGGCTGCACACAAAAGTAAAAACACCCAGTGTTCATCTCTGTCTGTGTGATGTATTTCATTGAGCATAATGTCCTCTGGGTTCACCCACATTGTCTCAATTGGCGGTATTGCCTCGTTTTCAAAGCTGACTGCTATCCCATTGTGCGAATACACCGTATTTCTTTAACCTGTTCACTGACTGATGGACTCTTGGACTGACTTCATAACCCAGCTTTTGTGTAGACTGTCGCCATAAACATGGAGGATGGGGTGCAAAAGCGTATCCTTTACCTGCTGATTTCAGAGTCTTTGCATGTATACCCAGTAGGAAGACTCCGGGGTTTTATGGTAGTTTTGTTTGTAGCTTTTGGGAAACTTCCATGGTTTCCATAATTCCCGTGTCAGCTTAAATCCCTGCCAACAGTGCATTAAGACTCCCTCTCGTCCACATCCTCGCCAAAACTTGCTTTGTTTCATCTTTCTTAAAATAATAACTATTGTGACAAGTGTGAGGTGATACCTCATTGGAGTTCTGATTTGCATTTCCCTCATTTTTAGTGATGACAAGCATGTTTTCATATGTCTGTTGTTAACTTCATGTCTTCCTTTGGGAAATATCTATGTAGGTCCTTTCTTCCCTTTTTAATTCAGTTACTTGTGTTCTCGCTATTCCGTTTCTTGAGTTCCTTACATATTTTGCATAGTGATGCCTTAGCAGATCTCTGACTTGCAAATATTTTTTCTCATTCCTAAGCATGCCTTTTTACTATGTTGTTTCTTTTGCAGTGAAAAAAACTTTTTAGTTTGATATAATCTCATTTGTCTATTTTTGCAGTGTTTGGGGGGTTTCGTAGGGGCAGGAGGTTGCCTGAGCTTTTGGAGTCAGATGCAAAATTTAGTTCCCAGACCAACGTCATAAAGTTTATCTCATACTTAAGTGGACATATAAATCATAAGTTTGAAATCTTTCATCGTTTATACTGTAAGCATTTGCCACTATGAATTCCTTTCTACAGTGTTTTAAAAATCATGTTTAGTATTGTGGAAAAACACAAGTAAATTAACTCAATTATCTAGATATAACCATGCTCAAATTTTCTCTGGTACGTTTACAACAAACATATACTTCTTAACTCTTAAAAAATTACCTATATTTCCCATTTCACTAAATTATGAGCATTTACTACATCTTAACAACATAGAAAGTAATCTATTTTGATAAATACAGAGTAGTCCCCCTTCACTTTCATTTACCCCTGTCACGCACAGTCTGAAAATAGCAAATGGAAAATTCCAGAAATCAATAATTCATAAGTTTTAAAGTGTGTACCATCCTGGGGAGTGTGATGAAATCTGCACCACACAGCTTCATCTCACCCAGGACAAGAACCGTCCCTTTGTTCAAAGTATCCACATTGCATAAACTACCTTCCTCTTAGTCACTTGGTAGCCTATGAGTTATCAGACCAGCAGTCATGGTGCCAAAATGTTTATTCAGGATGTGAGGGAGACCTGACTGCAACATCTGTCACCCCAGTGATCGCTAGGGTTGATTTGGCTGATCTGGCTGCTAGGAGGGTGTCCCCTTCTTCCTTCGCTACTCCATGTGCGTCCCGCCTGAAGCTGCACACTCGTCAAAGAGGACAACGTTCCCCACTAAGGGAGGCCCGTTCCGTGGTCAAGGGTATACAAGTAGCTAGAACCCTGCTAGAACCTCCAAACAAGCTCTCAAGGTCCAAAACCTTTATTCAAATATTCAAATATGTCTTATTTTCCTTAATAATAGTCCTAAAACACAACAGTAGTGATGCTAGGGATTTGAATGCGCCAAGGAGAAGCTGTAAAGTGCTTCAAGTCCTTTAAGTGAGAAGGCAAAAATTCTCAACACACAAAGGAAAGGTAAAAGTCACATACATTGCGAACGTCTATGATAAGAATGGATCTTATATCCACGAAATTAGTGAGGAATGAAAAATATTGCGCTAGGTTTGCTGAAAGCTCACAACCACTGTGAACAAGTGCTTAGTCATGGAGGAAAGGACGTTAAGCGTGCATAGGGATGTACCGGGGGAAAGCGTAGGATGTGTAGAATGCGGTACGAGCCTCGGCCTCAGGCACCCCCAGAGGTCTCAATGTGTACCTCCGCAGGCTTAGGCGGAACCACTGTAAAATATTTAGATATTTGGGTTATTTTAGTTTTCTCAATTAAGTGCAAATGTTATGGATTGCATCCTTTTTCTCTTTTCTTCTCATGAACTCTTTCCTTGCTGTGTCCCTGCCTCTCCTCCTTCCCCTGTGCTTTCTCTTACAGCCTAGAAAAATGGCCAATGCCCGTGAGGGGGACTAAGACCATGCAAGAGACACCCGCGGGTGTCCCCCGCGGGTCCAGAGGCGGGGACGGCGGCTGAGAGGCCTCATGGAAGACTGGGCAGCCTCTGGTTGCAATCCTGCAACTTCAGCCTCCCAGCCTCCTTTCCCCTAAGTTGTTCGTGGGCTCAGATTTTATAATTTTATACCCAGAATATTTTTATATAAAAATTATGAACATAATTTCTTCCAACTTTTTCATGTGTTAAGGTTTTGGGTTTTGTTCTTGTTTACCTCTGGTAATGGGCAAAAAAAAAAACTTCAGAATCTAAATTCAAATTTTATCTTCCACCGCCAGTTCTAAAATCATTCATAGCATAGTTATGAACTAACGTTGGTTTGGAGTGCTTCCTTTATCGTATGTTACATTTGTATGTGCCTAACTTCCGGGCTTTTGCTTCCGGCCAAAAAGAAGCGGGGTTGGATTTAGCCACTATCTGAAACAGCCCAAAGTTAGGTAAAATACCATATATAACAGCATATGAAATGATGCTGTCGAAACAGTGGACAACAGATGATGAAGACCTTGAGAAATCCTGAAATGAGAAACAGTAAGATGAGCCCTAGGCTTGCTCCACTGTGCTGCCTAAGAGACCTTACCAGGCTCGGTGCAGGAAGGCAACACCTGACAGGCCAACCCTCTCCCTGAGTAGAGTACACGGGGCTAGGAGGCCAGGGCAGCTGAGGTGGGTAAGCTTAACTGTGCGAGCTTGTTTGGCTTGGGAACTACCGAGGGGATGAGTAAAACGTGTTTCCGGTGAATCTGGGTGGGTTGTGGAGCCGCAACCTTGGATATTAAAACACGTCTTTCACCCCTTCCACTTTGGCGGTGGTCCCAGCTGCTGCGAACTAAGCGTTTCTGCTCTGCCATGCCCTTCTTCCATGGTGGGGCTTCCTTAGGTCCAACTGACCACCGACCGAAACCCCTGAAACTGTGAGCCTGAAATATGTTTATGTTCTTAAGAGGAAAATATAGACTAAAAATGATCATTCCAATTTTTAAAAGTTAAGAAGTGTATTTTATTAATATACAAAAATAGTATGTATTTGTATATAAGCATGATTAACTCTAAGCAATTGAGCGGACTGATTTGTGTTTTCCAAACTACCTAAACATTCTACAATAAATATGATTTTGCAAATCATTGTACTTCCCTTTCCCTAAATACAATTTGTGAAAACACAATGTTTCCTCTTAAGAAATTCCAATTTCTGCATACCTTACGTGTGGCTTATGGGACTAAAAATATGTTTTTGTTGTTTCAATATCGTGATTGTGATCCCAATGTTCCTGTTTGTTCGGAGCTTCCCTGCTGTGCAAGTGATTAAATATGAAGATTTTCTTTCGAATCGAAAGGAAATGTTTTCACAAGATCTTAGGAGACAAGCTCAGAAGAATTAAGCTGATTCTCCAAAGAAGAAAGACTTTAAAGAACCATTTGTGTCAGAATCTCTCTCTTTCTCTCCCTTCTCTTTCTCTAATTTCTTTATCTCCCTCCCTCCTTCCTTCCTCTCTCCCTCTCTCTGCTGCCTTTTCTCCCACTCCCCAGTGTCCTAGACTTTTCAACTGAACCAGAAGCCCCAGACCAATCCTAACAAAGTAACCTGTTGATCTGTTTGTTACAGAAAAGAGTATGTCATGTCAAAGAGACCCAGGAAGGAATTTTTTCAGAGCTATGAGAAAGAACAGGATGAACAAGATCTCAGAGGGCCATCTGAGGACAAGTGCTGTCCCTGGAATGGGGCTGAGCTGGGCCAGCCTCAGTCTTTATGACATTCTGAAAACAGAGCTTGTTCTACCTAAATCACTTGGAGGCACACAAAGAGCCTTCACACAGATTTCAGGCAGTGAAACTATCTCCTATATCTGGGGAAAATTCCATGTACGTGTTTTAGCCGTCCTTGGTTCTGTGTTTGTTTCTCAAAGTGGCCCGCATGCCACCAACATTAGGGTCTTCTGGGAGCTGATCCAAGACGCCACCTCCAGATCTTCATCTCAGAAGGTGAATCTGTGGGCAGCAGAACTTGGGGATCTGGATCTTTATACACAACAAGAAGCCTGAAAACATATTAGACACAGATTAATTTTTCTATGTTCTACTCTTACTCATCAGTGGAGCAAAAATGAGCAAGTTAATAAAATGTGTATGGAATTTCACTTTTCATGATCGTTATATATTTGGCTACAAATTGTAGGGTATGTAACCAGAAGCACCTTTAAATTACAGATATCTAAGCCAAGCACAGTGGTGCAAACCTGTGATCCCAGCACTCTGGGAAGCTAAGGCAGAAAGATCACAAGTTCAAGCCCACCCGAGGCAACTGAGCAATTTAGCAAGACCTTGCCTCAAAAAGCAGAAAGGAAGAAAGAAAGAAAGAAAGAAAGAAAGAAAGAAAGAAAGAAAGAAAGAAAGAAGGCTAGGGATGCACCTCAGTATGCAGGGCTAGTACCACACTGAGAACCCCAGTACCATAAAATAATTACAGTTATTTAATTACCATTAAATTGAAAAGTGCAGAAGAAAAGCAGTCTGTAGGAAAATATTGGTGAGCAAGACTTTATCACAGGGCAACAGCTTAAAAAAATGGAAATGAAAAATATGGATATCTGGAATTCTATACCAAGCAAAATATCTTTCAGAAAATAAAGATAAAGAGACATAAGTCCCCACAACACAAGAAATGTTAAAGGAATTGCTTCAAGCAAAACAAAAGACACCAAAGGGGAGAACTGATCTACACAAAGGAATAGCCACCAGGCCTGTAATCCCTGCACTCTCAGAGGCTAAGGCAATAGGGTCACAAATGTGAGCCCAGCCTGGTCAATTTAATGAGATCATCTCACATGAAGGTGGCGGTCGAGGGGACAGAGAATCCTGACAATATAGCTCAGTTGAAAGATACTGGTTCAATATCTAGTAATGGGGGGGAAAAAAGATAGTGAAAAAGGGAGGGAGACATAGTTCAGCAGGGAAAGTGCTTGCCTAGCAAGTGCTAGGCTCTGACTTCCATTTCCCAACACTACATAAGCTAGCACTCAGGTAGGAGGATTGCCATGAGTTCAAGGCCAGCCTGGGCTACAGGACCAGATTGGACTACAAAGTAAGGCCCTGTCTTAAAAAAAAAAAAAAAAAAAAAAAAAAAAAAAAAAAAAAAAAAAAAAAAAAAAAAAAAAAAAAAAAAAAAAAAAAAAAAAAAAAAAAAAAAAAAAAAAAAAAAAAAAAAAAAAAAAAAAAAAAAAAAAAAAAAAAAAAAAAAAAAAAAAAAAAAAAAAAAGGCATGGAAAAGTACCAGTACCAGTAGATACAGATATATACAGATAGATATATAATAATTAACTGTATGCAAAAACAAAGACAATGTAGGGTGGAGATTATGGCATATGCAAGTGTAGGTAAACATTAACAAAAATTGAGTAGAAATGAAATATAATATTGAAAATGTGAAGTTCTTGTATATCACCTAATGTCTTTAGTGTTAATAAGCCAACAAAGGAGATTAAATGGAACTATAAAAATGCTTATTGTGCCAAAAAAAGTCAGTAAGAGAGAAAAAAGAATAGACTAGATAGATACATAATAATACATAACACATGGAGAAAAGATAGATTCAAATGTAACAAAATTGATAAGCACATTAAATGTGAATTGTCCCAAATAAATAAAAAGCAGAGGTCATCGGATTGGGTAAAACATCAAGACCTGGTGACGTGCTGTCCTTAAATTGTACATAAGTGTAATAAAAAAAAATTATAGAAGCAAAGAAGTGATGAATTGAAAACATGTAGGGCAGTCAAAAGGAATCTGGAATGATGATGTTAATATGAGACAAGGTAGATTTCAAAGCAGAGATCATGAAGAAGGTCGTATCGCAATGATAAAAGAGTTAATTAAGCAAGAAGATACGGCAGCTCTAAGTGAGAGTAAAACTGATCATGAAGCTATAATATGCTCAATGCGAAAGTTGAAAGACTGCAAAGAAAAATTGGCAAATCTACAGTTATGGTCACGTATTTCAATCTCTTCTCTCTTAGTAACTGGTAGGATAAGTAGGCAGAAATCAGCAAGGACACTGCTGAATTAACGACATTAACATGATCTGATTGACATTCATAGAACACTTCACCCAGTGAAATCACACCACATATCATTTTCAGGTAAACAAAGAATGTTTATCTACTTACATCATTGTTGTAGGCAATGAAACACATCACAATAAGTCCAGAAAGATTTTACGCAAAGGGAAGGCACCAGCAATGAATCAAAGAGATGACTACATATTCAAAAGATATTACAAGTATAATAAGGAAATGTAATTAATAACTTTATGTTGATGAATTGCATCACTTAGATGAAATGAGCTAATTCCTTGAAAATCACAAAGCTCACTCAAGAAGGAATACACAACCTGAAAAGTTTACATCAAGGAAATTTAATTAGTACCTTTAAAACTTCACACCAGCAAACTTCTAGGCTTGGATGGCTTCCCTGTTGAATTCTACTAAACATTTCATGAAGAAATCAAGCCAAGTCCATCTCTACCAAAGGTTACACACGAAGCAATGCTTGTCAACTCAACCTAAGAATTCAGCCTTACTCTAATGCCGAAACTGGATGAGTTCATTAAGAAAAAGCAAAGCAATAGCCCAATATTCCTTGTAAATGTACACACAAAAAAATTTACAATTTCAGAAAATTGAATCTATTGGATTGACATGGAAAACTGAAACCATGTCATTGGATTCAATGAGACGTAATAGGATATATCATGACCAAGTCAAATTTATCCCCAGGAATGCAGGGTAGGTTTAATATTTGAAAACCAATCAACATAATTTACCATCTTAACATAAAGAGCTACATCACAATCCCACTAGATGCAGAAAATCATATGAACAATTCTAATGCCTATTTCTAATAAAAATTCACAGAATATTGGGAATAGAAGGTGCTATGGTTTGAATCTTGAGTGTCCCCCAAAAGCCCCATGTATTTGCAATCATGTGCTATTGGGAAGTGGGACCTGTCTAGAAGAGGTGGGTGTTTGGTGCTTGATTTGAAAGGATTGTGCCAGCTTATGAGATTGAGGGTTGCCTAGAGCAAAGCTTTTGCTTTTAGGTTTATGTTGTTGACTGACTTGGAGCCAGGAAGTGTGTGTGTGTGTGGGGGGGGGGGGGGCAACCACTCTAGGTGTGCGAGCCTTAACTGGCAGCTTGGACTAAGTAAAGGAAAGAATAAGGAACGATTTTACAGCTTCTTCCTGGGAAGGTTCTGGCCTTGCCTGAGTCTCCAGACTCTCTCCTCCTTCACGGGGCATCTATCTGCAATGCCGTGAGCAGGTTCACCAGCCTCGGCTGTGTAACTTCACCCTTGCCGGCTGCCTACAGACTGTGAGAGACTTTCTGAAACTATGAGCTAAATAAATCTTTCCTCCCTTAAACTGTGGATGCCAGGTATTTTGTCCCAGCAACAAGAAAGTAACCGTGACAGAAGGCCATTCTCTTAACCTGATAAAGGACAGCTACAAATCTCTACAGTTAACATTATGCTCAATCATGAACAAACAGTTTCTTTGACTTACCAGGAAATCAGCCATTCCTACCCCTACCGCTGCTACTTGGCATTTCACTGGTGGTTCTAGCTGGTGCAGTGCTAGTGGAATAAATGTTTAAAAAGAAACAAGTCGTTCATATTGTAGAAAGTAAAACTGCCTTTATGCACAGATGTCAATGCAATCTACAGAGGAGCTGCTAGAAGTAATGAGGTTAGCAAGGCTGCAGGAAACACGATTCATAAACACAAAATTATATTTGTATATACTAGCCACGAACAAGTGGAGACGCATATAAAGCACAGCGCCATGTACCTACTATCAAATAATACCAAGGCAGGGATAAATCCGACAAAATGCGTGAAATGCTTGCCCACTGAAACTACAAAACATTGCTGAGAGACATTAAAGAATATGTAATAAACGGAGAAATGCATCTTGTTCATGAGCCAGGACTCAATACTGTTAATGAGACAATTCTTCCCTAAATTGATAAAGATTCAATGCAATCTCCATTAAAGTTCTAATACCGCTTCTGCAGAAATGGAAAAGTTTCTCACATTCATATGGAATCGCTAGAGCTCTAAATTGTCAAAGCAACATTTAAAAAGAACAAAATCGGAGGACTCACACGTCCTGATTTCAAAAATTATTATAAATATGGAGTAACTGAGATATTATGATATTGGACTAGAGATAGACAAATCAACCAAAATAGGAAGTAGTTCAGAAATAAGATTCATACATAGATGGGCAACCGATTAAAAATGAGATTTTTTTTTTAGAAGAAATTTTAGGTTCACAGTGTGTTAGTTACTTTTTCGTCATTGTGACTCAATACCCGACATCCACAACTTAGGGAGGAAAGATTTATGGTAGCTTACAGTTTCAGAGGGTCTCCGTCCGTTTATGGGTGGGTGGCGGGAAAATGGTAGAATCACATGGTGGGGCTGCAGCTAGAGCTACAGCTGCCCAGGAGACAGAGAGCCTCACAGCACCATGAACCAGAGAGAGAGGAAAGGTGTGGAACCAGCACACGCCCCTCCAGGTCAATCTCCAAGTATCCGCCCCTTCCAGCCAGGCCGCGCCACCAACCCTACACAGTATCCATAGGTGCGTGAAGCTTTTGGGGTCAGTCCAGATCCAAACCACCACACACGGCAAAGCTGAGTGGAAGGTGTTGAGGGTTCTCATATCTGTCCCCCCGCTGGTGTTGCCTCCCTCAGTGTCTGTATCTCTTCCAGAGTGGTACCGTGTTCAGAACCGTTAAAGCTGACACATCATCATCACCCAAAACTCAAAGTTCACATTACGGTTTCCTTTTGGTGTTACACATTTTATATGTGTCGACAAACATATACTGGCAGACAGCCGTCCTTGTAGTGTTATAGGTCATGTTTTCAATGCCTTGAAGTTCCTGGGTTCACCCAGTCAGCCCTGCAACCCCTCCTACACACAGTTCCTTAGATTGTCTCGTAGTTTCACCCTTTCCAAATGTCATATAGTTGGAATCATACAGAATATAGTCTTTTAAGCATGAATTCTTTAATTTAATGAGATGGATTTAAGATTTCTCTACGTCTTGTAACTCACTGCTTTTTTAGTGCTGAATAACGTTCCAGTGGCTGGGTAGAGCACAGCTTGCCCACTCCCCCCTGAAGGACACCCTGGGTCCTCCTAGTTCGTTATCAATAAAGCTGCTGTAAACAACGGCATGCAAATTTCCACGTGACCATAAATTTTCCATTTCATTGGGTAAATACCAAAGAATGTGATTATGGACTCATATGATGGGAGTACGTTTGGGCTGGAGGAATGACTCAACGGTTAAATTGCTTGCCTGACTAAGTCAAGCACCAAGTACCTGTGTTCGATTCCCCAGCACCACATAAGCCGGGGCATGGTGGCGCGCGCCTGTAATCCCAGCACTCAGGAGACTGAGACAGGAGGATTGCCGTGAGTCTAAAGCCAGCCTGGGCTCGGTAGTGAGTTCAGGACCAGCCTGGGTTACGGAGTGAGACCCTGTCTCAATAAATAAATAAATAAATAAGAGTATGTTTAGTTTTGCAGTTAAACTGCCAGTCTTTCTTTAAAAGCGGCTGGGCCATTTTGAATTCCCACCAGCAGTGAGTGAGGCTCCTGTTGCCCACGTCTGTGCCGGCACAGCAATCAGTGTTTGAGACTTCGGCCACTCTGACGGATGAGCAGTGGTATCTCACTGCAGCTTTAATTTGCATTTCCATCTGACTTATGATGTAGAACATCTTGGCACGTGCTTATCTACCATCTGTACGCCTTCTTTGGTGAGGTGTCTGTTAAGATCTTTAGCCCATCTTGAAATTTGGTTTGTTTTCTTATTATTTTTTATTATATAAAAGATCCCTTGTGTATTTTGGACAATAAACCTTTACCAGATGAGATGCATGCGAGCCTTTTTTCCTAGCTCGGGGCTTGTCTTCTTAGTCTCCTCAGAGCTGTGTAAAGGTGGTTCAGGAACAAAGACTTCTTTTCAATAGCTGGTGCTGGAACAACTGGAAACCGGCATGCAGAGGTGGTAGAGGGGAGAGATAAAAAAGAGGGATTGGGTCCATCCCCACACCTGTGTGCAGAAATCTAAAATGGATCAGAGATACAAAGGAAAAGCTAAAACTAGAAAACTTCTAAAAAACAAACAAACAAAGGAAAAAAATCAGTGACCTTGTGTTATGGTTTGGATCTGGAATATCCCCCCAAAAGCCTCCTGTATTTGGGTGTTGTGGATTACCTGTGGGTTCTATGTGCTGTTAAAAGGTGGAGCCTGGTCCACTCATGCAAACCCAGGAGTCGGAATAGAACCAGAGTCGCTGTGTCTGCCCCAGGCAGAAACTCAGCAGTACTCCTCCCACAGTTGCAAAGGAAGCCAAGTAAGCCCGCTTCCTGATGCTTACCCAGTCCCTACAACACAGAGGAGGGACAGGAATGTTCACTCCGACTTAGAAAATGAAACCACATCGCCCATCTCACAACAGGAAAATCATCCTGAACACCTCAGGATGGTCAAAGCCCCGCGATACGATCGCTTTATTAAATTGCTGCTGAGGTGGCTCTTCAGGAAAACAGGCAGGAGGAGACAGGTTGATATCGATTATAAACAGGAAAATAGACGTAACTCAACACTCTTCAATTAACTCGTGGAATCCATCTACTTGTGATAAAAGAGAACAGGCGCTCTGCCCAGGGCATGCTGGGGCTTTTGCTGGGTGAGGAGAGCACCGAGACCGAGTTCCCCGTCAACATTTCTCACTTTGTTCTGTGACAATAATGAAAGTCAGAAGGCTGGAAGGAATCAAGCTAGAAAACTATCACATAATTCTAAGGTATTTTATTGCACCTAATTTCCATTTGTATCTGAAAGGAAATGAACATTTTAATGGCTCGGGAAAGTGAGATTGTCAGAAGCCCTTTCCAGAACCAGAGAGAGAGAGAGAGGGCTTTCAAGTCCAAAGGTGGCTGAGGGCCTGGGGGTTCCTACCATTAATTCAGTGGTCAGGGTGCACGGGCCATGACCTTCACCCTGACCCTGTCCACATATGATAGCCTCAGGAGGGAGCTATTGACCTCTGCAGAGGCTGGAGAACACTGCTCCACCAGAGGCTCTATGTCTGAACCTCCTGGAGTAACTTTAGGAGCCCAAAGTTCGTAGTCTCAGGACCTTGCCCAGCATGTCAATCCAATACAGATGTAGTACTGAGACTCCTGACTGGGTTTCTGTGCTTGTAATTGCATATAGGATAGTTCCTGTGGAAGTTCAGCTCTGCTCACTCAGCCCATCCACCTTCTTCTGGGCTCTTCCCAGCTCTGTTCCGGCTGCAGAGAAGGTTCTGTGATGAAATGCAGACCATGAAACCACAGTGTTGACGCCTCTGTACCCCTAATGCTTCTGCCCAGCCTGTGCCATCTCTAGTACCTTGATCCTTCTCATGAGGAAGTGCCCACCGTCTCATGCCCTTTCCACTCCTGGCGTCACCTCACCTGCTGCTATGTCTCTGAGCCATGCTTGCAGAAGTGCCCATGGATACAGAAGCTGTCGTTCGCATCAGTTCCCGTTGTTGAGTCAAGGGTAAGTCTGGAAAGCCGTGAGACTGTTCACTTCCAAAGCCCGCGGTGGATGCGGACTACTTCCGCTACTCTGATGCAACAATTTCAGCACGTAAGATTCCTCACAAAGTTTGGGGTTGCTGTCTCAAAACCGTGATCGATCTTAGCGCTAGCTGACATATCTCTGCACCAACCACAACAGAGAACTGTAACCAAACAAGGAGCTAAGCACAGCACAAATGGGATGAAATATTCAGGCTTTTAGCAAAGATATCCTGAAAGCAGCAATAAGACTCCCTAGCCAGATACTAGCCAGTGATTTCAACCCCTATTTTGGTTATGGTGACTTTCAAATTGGTTGTGTGGGATGAAACCTATCTTTATAAGGTTCATCCGTAGGAGGATTTTTCTACACATGCTTTTACTGGTGATTTTACTTGTTCACGTGTGTTCCCACAATCCTTTGGGTTTCCATATGCACAAGCTCATTTGCATGTTCTCTTAATGAGCTCAGACCCGTCCCTACAGGAAATTATGTTTTTGAGCCCAGTGGTTAGACAAAAATACAATGTTTCTTATATTTCCTGGCTGTTTTCAGTTGCCTCCTCCTCCGACTTCCCACTAACCGCCTGCCAGGTTAACTGATTCTGTTAACCGCCAACGCGGCCTTGAGCTCGGGGCAGCATTCTACACCTGTTCGCCTCCGTGGGCAGGTTCTCAAGGTCCCTTAACGGCCCACCCACAGTTGCCTAACTGCCTGCCTCACTCGTGGCATCTAATCAAGCCACACAGCCAAAGCGGTCACCGCCAGCCTCTGCTAGACCTGCGAAGTGTGGAGTGTAGCCCAGCCACAATTGGGGGAGCCCCTCTGGACTCCCCACATACATGCATTTGCCTTCAAAACTGAACTGGCTCTGGGAAATCTTTCCTCCCTGTCTCCTCGGGCAGCCAGCACAGTAATGACTGACATCCTACGTTTTCTTACATGAAAACAGACTCCTTGGTCTGCATGTCTTTTCATGTCTAATTTATCATAAGCAATGAGGTTCCAGAAGATAAAATCAAGTTTCTGAGGTCAGACAAGGGGAGTGGAAACTGTCCCCCTTGTCCCCCGAGGATAGCCCATTTCTTATCAGAGAACAGAGATTCCCACTGTGATGGGGATAGTAGATGCTGAAACTGGGGGGCAGTGACACGCTGTGAAGAGAAAATGGGTTTTGGAGATTGGGTGACTCTTCTTCAATTCGTAGCCTTTTCAGCAACCTGGCAGGGCCCCCATGACCCAGTAGGCTAGTAAGAAAATCTCTGTAGTATTTTCAAGACACAAATTTCTGTCTCCCCGCAATGTTTTGAGATTGTGCTGGTCAGCATTTGCCAGAATAAGCTGAAGCAACAAACAACTCCAGTATCTCAGGAGCTTAGGACCACAAAGTATCAATCTTTGCTCACATTACGTGTAGACTTGGTGGTGGCCCTGGTCCACCTCTACATTATTCTAAGCAGACAAGGTGAAAGAGCAATCTCAACTGAGGATAGGCTATTTTCTTGGCAAAGGAGGAAAAGCACAAGGGTGGCAGACATAGATGGACTGGTAGTACAGGGGATTGAACACTGGGCTTTTGCCCTGAGCTACATCCCCAGTCCTTTTTTTTTTGGGGGGGGGGGGGGGGGCGACAAAATGTCCCTAAGTAAGTTGCCCAAGCTAGGCTTGAACTTAAGCTCCTACTGCCTCAGCCTCCCAGAGTTCAGCGATTAAAAATGTGAGACACCATACCTGGCTCACTGGTTGTTTGGCTTGGTTTGGTTCAGTTTGGTTTGGTTTGGTTTGGTTGCAGTACTAAACAGCAAACCCAGTGCTTTACATGTGCTCAACAAGCATGTTACCACTAAAGTTTTGGCTCTTAAAACTTGCTGGGATGTGGTGTTTGTCACATCTGCCATGGATGTGAATGAGTCAGACAGTCAAGTTTGAGATTAGTGGACAGAAGCATCCACTTCGCCTCAGGGACACCCCAGGAAGAGCACTCAACAGGTCACCCAGGGAGAGGTGGTGAACATCTGAGAACAGTGATGTAAATTACTGCAGATTCTAGGCAGCCACCTTCACTCAAAGGGGGGACCCTGGTCTGCTCACCTCAAATATCAAGAGAAAAAGGCATTAAAATATTTTGGATCCATTGAATAAAAGTGTGTTAGAGAGATCGTGACTCATCCAGAAATGTTCTCATTGCAGATTAGTGTATCTTAAAATAATAAATTGGTCCAGCTCAAACTCAGAAAATCATTTAGGGCCTTTCAAAACTAAAGAGATGCCAAGGCGTTTTGAAAAGGGCCATTAAAAATAGTCCTGGCACGTTACCTCTGACTTATTAAAAAAGAAAATGCTTTCTAAATGAATTCATCACAAAGCATCTGTGAGACGCTAGGGCTCTGAGAACTGGTAGAATAGGAGGGTCACTAGTGCAGTTAGGAATTTGCTGGGGTTTTTTGTAAGCGCCAAAGAAAATAATTCCTGTGTGTCCTCCTCATCAGAGAGTTATTCTGGCTGTGCACGGGGCCTGCTCAAAACTGGGCACTGAGACAAAGAAGGTGCCGGTATCTTGAGTTGAGGAGAGGAAACGATTGGGATCTCAAATGTCCCCCACAGGCACATGTGTTACAGTGTTAGTCCCCAGCATGAATGCTGGAGGTGGAAGGGGTCTGATGAGAGGTCTCTGGGTCTTTGGTGAGTGGAGAGTGGATGCCCCCCAAGAGAACTGGAAAACCTCAGCCCTTCCTCTTTCACTCTCTGCTTCCTTGCTCCTCTGGAGATAAGCAGTTTTGCCCCACTGTGCACTGCCACCATGATGTAAGAGCAAAGTGACAAGGCCCACAAAAATAGACTGAAGCCTCCACAACTATGCACCAAGACATTTTTTCTTTATAAGTTGCCTGTCAGGTATCACTACAATAACAGAAAACTAAAATAACACGAAGCAAACATGTAAACCAGTAAAATGGAACACCACATGCTATGTTTAACTGTAGAAATACAAAACTCAGAAGTAGCAAATAAATATGGTATCCCCTCAAATGCAGGCAGGGAGAGCTTCTCAGGGGCTGTAATGTCATGGCTATGTATTGAAAAGAACTAAGCGAGCAAGAGAAGAAATAAACTGGCAGGGCATTCAAGGTGAAGGGAACAGTATGTGTGAAGCTGGGAGACTTGAAACTGTGCAGAGCGCTTGACAGCAGGAGAGTCCCCTGGCCGAGGCAGTACACAGAGTGACTCAGAAAAGACACCGTCTTTATATTATTTTAAAAATCAGGCCATTAGAGAAATGCAAATCAAAACATCGCTGAGATACCATCTAACCCCAGAGAGAGAGGCATATATCAAAATCTTGAACAGCAATGAATGCTGGTTAGGCTCCGGGGAAAAGGAACCCTCTCACACTGCTGGTAGGAATGTAACTGGTCCAACCACAGTGGAGGGCAGTATGGAAATTCCTAAAAAGGCTGAAAATAAATATCCCCTTTGATCCGGAATTACCTCTTCTGGGAATCTTTCCAAAAGAGTTAAAAGCATCACATAAAAGAGATATGTGTACACCCATGTTCATAGCAGCATACCTAACAATAGCTAAAATGTAGAAGACACCAGAATGCCCGTCAATAGGCCAATGACTGCATATGTTGTGGTGTGCGTACGCAGTGGGGTGCTACTTGCCTATAAAGACGGGTAGCTCTGAGGCCTTAGTAGGTAAATGGAGGCAACTTGAAACCATCGTGCTCAGTGAAGTCAGTCAGACACAGAAGGTCAAATATTGAATGGTTTCTCTAGTATGAGAAACCAAGGTCACAGTTATTTCATAGAACTAAAGGGTGAGGGGCAGTGGGAATAGGGGGAGTGGGAAAAGGGGAGGCAAAAAGAGAGAGGGGAAGGGTTTGTAGTTTTGATGCGATATATTACTCAAAATACTCAAGTTCGATGTAAACATTATGTACTGCATATGTACATCTCAATAAAATGGGAGGATAATAAATAAGGGCTTGGATGTAGGTCAGTGTGAAGACCCTAGGTTCAATCTCCAGTACAAAAAGAGAAAGAGAACCCTTGGCATGGCAAGGACATGATGCAAAGGGCACTGGAGATGCCCAAAAAAAGAAGGTGAAAACATTCTGGGCCTAACGTCCAATGCTAGGGAGCATCCGCTGATATCATCTGAGGATTTAGGGTTGGAGGCGTGCGTGGTCTTTGATGGTATTGAAACCAGGCAAGAAGCTAACTGGGAGAAAGAAGGTTTTTAACCTTTGTTGGTCAGAAGGGGGAAAAGTCCCTTATTTAAGACAAAAAAATATCCAGTTGTTAGTTGAAGGAAATCAGCCACTAGGGATGGGGCCAGGGCTAATGAAATGGAGAATGTGTGGGAGACTGGTTTCCCACTGGCAGGTAGTGGAGGGACCCAGCACCCGGGAAGGACAGGCCTGCCTCTGACGACAGCTCTCGGGCACGTCCCCCCGGGCCCACCTCTCACCTAAGGCTGTTCCCACACGGCTGGACAGTGGTTTCCCAATGAGATGAAATCCAGGAGCTTTGTAAATAGACCCTTTGTTTTACTTTAGGTGTGTTTGAGCCATGCGGGGATTCTTTCGGCATTGACTCATTTTCCAGGAAAAAAATTAAACACATTCGCCTTAGTACACAGAGCATAACAAAACGAGTGTGCAGATCCAGGGAGTTAATTTAAGGACAAAAGTGGTAGTCCTTCCTCGCACCCCCCTACCCCCACCCCCGTCCCCGTCCCCAGGAGATGGGGAACAACACAGCTACTCCAGCCCCACAGTCTCATCTGGATTAAGTTGAAGGACATCCATCTCCCCTCCCTCTGCAACAACGGGCTGACTCTCTCCGTGGGATGCTGGGAAGTGTGGGACAGGATGCAGTGGCCAAAGAAATGACCAAGTTAAGATTATGAGTCACGAATTGTCATAATTAGGAGGCAGACAGAGTATGTTGCTGGTGTCGCTGCCTGTTCTCCATAAAAGCCTTAGAAATTAAAATAATAGGCTTTTAAAAGAAGAACAGGGTTCTGCTTAATGGCCTGCACAGGGAGCATTAGGCAGAGACAGTCCCCGACATAGTGGTGGGCCAGATTGGAAGCACACCCAGGAGGAGGGTGCCACGCTCAGTGGTAGAGGCTGGGAACCGGGCTGGGGTCCCAGGAAGCCAGTATGCGGGTTAGGGTCAGGGTGACCCACCGGGAAGCCCATTGTTAGGAGATGAGAACAAAATGCCATCCGTACAAGAAGCGTCTTACTGAGGAAGGGCCTTGAAGAGGCGGGTGGGCCTTGGGAAGGCAAGAGGCTGGCTGGGGACAAGAAATCGCCTGCCTACTACTCCATAAATCAGGCTAGAGCGTGGGTGAGATTCGTACAGAGGCAGCGAGCGTCAGCTCTTCACCAGCAAGATCCAGCCTGGTCCAACTTACCTGAGAAAGGAAAGACCCAAAGGGCATGCTGGGGATGCCAGACGTGCCCACCTCTCAAGCCTAAGTACAAATCACCACCAAATAATCTGGTTCTTTTTACAGGCCCTGAGGCTGACCTGGCCAGCCTGGTTCCTAAGGCTGTCCAGGGGGCTCCAGCCTGGTGTGCAGTCTCCTCGTGGCCACACAGTGCCCTTCACTCCCGGGCCTGGGGCAGGACAGCTGGGTCCCAACACTGAGTAGCAACCGCCCCGCGCTCCAGACCCTCCTCCAACACACACTCCAAGGGGCAGAGAGGAGAAGGGGTTGCATTCTCACTGGGGTGAGAAGTCCCCAAGGTTTGCCTTTCCCCCACGGTTGCCCTGGAGCCCTGGAGCGACAGCCACCACATCAGCCCCTCCTTCTAACAACACCTTGACCTCTGCTCAGGTGGCTCGCGGGGAAGGTCATCCTGGTCCCTGGCCAAATGCCAGGCTCAGGAAATGTGTTGGCCGATGACTGGTATGGGGAACTTGCTCAGAGGTAACAGAAAAGGCTCTCCACCCCCCACCCCACCCTCAACCCCCGCCGGGTGAAGGCAGGAGCTGGGAATCATAAAGATTTTCGCTTCCTGCACCTACTGGCCTCTAAACGGACTTGAACTACCTTGAGCTATGGTGACAGGGACGTGGAAAGATAGCAAGAGTTGAGTCTTCCTGACATTGCCAACCTCCCTAGACTTAAGCAAAATGCCCACCCAGACCTCTTCCCGTGGGACACAAATGTCTCTCATGCTATAGCCACGAGGGGTGTGGGATTTGTACTTACAGCCAAGTGCACATTAAAAGAACTCTGTGACACATGCCCACTCCGGGAGGCCGAGGCAGGAGGATTGCAATTTGAGCTCAGACTGGGTAACAGCAATGTAGTGAGATCCTGCCTTAAAGTAAAAGTTTAAACATGGGCCATGGAATGTAGCAGCTAAGTGTGATGGTCCTGGGTTCAATCCCCAGCATTACAAAAAAATATGTAACTAGATAATATTTATATGTATTTTTGAGGGTACAGTGTGACAATTCCATACATACATATACAATAACTACCAGTCAAATTGAGGTGATTAATATTTCCATCTCATCTTCATTACATGATGTTTGGGACCTTCAATCTCCTATTTATTCCTGAAACATAGAATAGGTTATTGTGACCTAGAGTCACTGCCCTGATTTGATCAGTGCATCAGCACACAGTTTGCATCTGTTGGACAGTCACGTTGTGTCCCATAAGAAGACAATTAAAAAGCTGTCTGCTGAGTTGCCTTTAGTGGAAAAAGCAGGCAAATGTGTCCATCATCCGTCAAACCAAGAAAACTACCTGGATGTGGCTAATTGCAAATCACAAACTCCAAAGTCTGGGTTCAGAGGTCACATGGGAGCTAGTCAGGAGATGAGGACCAAATGTATGGACCAAGGTCACAGCAAAGGAGACCAATGGGAGCCATCGGTAGCACAGAGGCCTCTCAACATCTCAGGGCCAGGGAGTGGAGGGGGGTTTGAGCCATGCCCGAAGGAGACTTTGGAGGAGTGGAGGGAAGGTCGCGGTCAAGTGCGCACTCTCAAGCGTGCTCTCACAGCCTGTCTGGTGGCTTGACAGAAGGGACAGAGACAGAGATTGGGTTCAGCTGTAGAATTCTACAGACTAGAAGTACAGAGTAGAGCTAAGTACTAAGGCCTGTGGGTCCTGCACAAGCCTAGTATACAGGAAGTGCCAATAGTTGGCCATCAAAGTTGGGCATCATGGCACATACCTGTAATCCCAGTACTCTGAGATGCTAAGACAGGAAGATGGCAAATTTAAGCACAGCCTGGCCACTTTAGTGTCTCAGTAAGACCCTGTTTCAAAATGAACTAAAGGGGCTAAGGATGCAGGTCCAGTGTGTAGACCCTAGGTTTCATCTCTAGTACCACAGAAAAGCCACCATGATGACTTCTATTGTTCTGTGTACAGATGGTGGTCAGCCAGAGTAGCAACACCACCGGGAGGCTCTGTCAGCAATACTCACTCCTCTGGCCTGCAGATGGCGCCCACATTGGGCCAGAGCCCACGGCCCTGGCAATTCCATCATGCCTTCGCCCTCACACGCCCTGAGCCTCAGCCAGCGGGCCTCACTCTCCAGCCTGCTCTCCACACCGGCTCCAGCCCCACACTGGGCTCTCACGCTGCTAAGACTGTTACTCTGCCATCCCCACCTTCCCTCCTAGGTCTGGGATTTTTCTTGGCGTGTTACCCTGCTCGGTTACTGGTGGCCTCTCTCCATCTCTCTTGCTTTATTTCTATGCTTCTGAGGTGTTACGGTTTGGGTCGTGTCTCCCAGAAGCCCCATGTATGTGGATGTTTGGAGTATCTATGGGTTCCGTGGGCTGTTAGGAGGTGGGGCTGGTTGGAAGGGACAGGTCATCGGGACCTGATCCGGAAAGGTAGAACCTTGCTCCACCCTTCCTTGTGTACCACGCCACGAGCAGCTTCTATTGGGGTAGGCCTCTGCCATGGGCTTCCTCCCTTGCTGGTCACCCTGAAACTGTGTGCTAAAATAAACCTTCCCCCCTTTGGGTGGTGGATGGTCAGGTACCATGTCCCCGCAGTGAAGAACAATGAAGACACGAGGCAAACGCTGTTCTGTTCGCTTTCATCTCTTATCTGGTTGTGGCATAAGCAGCTGTAGGGCACTCCCCTGCTCCCAAGCAGTTACATATGTTATTTGCGACTTTTGGGGTTTTTGTTTTGTGTTTTAGTTTTTTGTTCTGTTTTGTTTTTGAGACAGGATCTCACTCTGTAGTCCAGGCTGGTCCTGAACTCACTATGTAACCCAGGCTGTCCTTGAACTTAGAGCAATCCTCCTGCCTCAGCCTCCCAAGCACTGGAATTACAGGCGTGCGCCACCATGCCCGGCTTGCGTGGTGCTGGGGAATTGAATGCAGTGTCTCATGCTTGCTAGGCAAGTGTTCTAACTCTTTGCCTAAGCCCTCAGCTCTGTTTGTTGCTCATGTCTGAGCTCATAAGCACTAATGTCATTGTCTTATAGATGATCAAATTGAGATGCTGAGGGTAAAAACATTTCATTCATTTAGCAACTATATTCACTCACAGGCACATGGCATTGGAGACAGAGCTGTGAGTACAGCAGGCTATGTCCCGCCCTCTTGTGCCACCTCCTCATGGGAAGGCAGGCTGTGACATGCCTGTGTCATGTGGTTCCAGGCAGCCCCATCCCACCACATGAAGATGTGCCCATTCCTACCCCTGGAAACGGGCCATACTTAGGGAAAGGGGCCCTGGCCATTCTAGGTTAACTGACACGGTCTTCACCCCAGTGCCTTGCGTCCTTGGAAGAGACAGAGGTGGGGAAGGCCAAGTGAGGATGGAGGACTCAGACACAGCCTAGGGACGCTTGAGGCCACCAGCCCTGGAAGCAGCAAGGGGGGTCCTCTCAAGTTGCCAAGGTGGGGAGTGTGTCCCTGCACCCCACTTCCAGGCGTCCGGCCTACCGAGCAGAGACAGGACAAGCATTTTATACCTCATAGTTCTGAGTACAGAAAGTGTTCACAGAGACAAGGAGGAGATTCAGGGTCATCAGAGGCTGTGGGAGGAGGATTTGGGACAAGAATATTCTGAAATTCAAGGGCATACTTGCACAATATTGTGAAGACATTAAAATCCTATTTGTGGCAGCATACTTTGGTTTAAAAGATCAGTTTTATGTAAATTTTATCACCATAAAAATATTTGAAAGCTGGGCTCAGTGGTGCAGGCCTCTAATCCCAGCATTCCAAGAGGCTGAGACAGGAAGATAACAAATTTGAGCCCAGCCTGGGCAATTTAGCGACTTAGTGAGACCCTGTCTCAAAATCAAAAAATTGAAAGAAAAGGATGTGGAGATATACTTCATTGTAAAGGCCCTGGATTAAAAACTCTTTTAGTATTTGGTACAATATCTTTCTGGTTTGATGAACAGTCCCCCGTCTGCTCTGAAGTTTCCAGACAGTTCTGAGGACCCCCCAAGACTTCATCAGCTCACATGGGTTCCCATGCTGTGTCCATTAGAAATCACCAGCTATAAGCTACAGAAACCACCCCTGGGTGTGTGTGTCTGTCAGGAGGTGCTGGGGTGGGCACCCTGGCTGTGACCTGAGGCTCCAGAGGGAACCTAGTTCCCTGGCTGTTAACCTTCTGTAGGTGTCTGTGTTCCTGGGCCCGTGACCCTTCTCCTTGAAGGCCAGAGTGCACAGAATCCACCCTCCACCCGCCCTGCTCTCTGACGGCCTCCCACAGAAGGCCGCTCATGTACTTCATTCAGGTTATCTGGTGGGCCAGGGCCATGTCCCCAGTGCACACGCCTCCATGCAGTCACACGGCACAGTCCTTTTGCAGTGTGGGGCAACCCGCTCCCAGGTTCCAACACACAAAAAGCAAATCTTTCAGGGGACATTGGCCTGCCCCCCACATAGCAAGCACATAATGCTGCGGTGACGCACGGCCGTGGCCTCGTGGGGCTCCCACCCGAACTCCAGTGGCCACACATGCCGCGTGATTCAATGTGCCCGGCACTCTTGGTTTTCTCAGGCTCCACGGGCATATCCTCCCTTCTTCCCTGGACGTGGGGGGCCACGGCTCTTGTGACCTCTGGGTTCGTAATGCTAGTATTGCTGATGTTTGGTACCATCTGAGGGGGGGGGGTGGCTGGCTCAAAAGTATAGACCCTCACGCTCCACAGAGCTCCCCACGGTCCCTCGCTGTCCTGCAGAAGGAAACCCCTGGCCCCGTGTTCTCCCTGCCCCACTGAGACCAAGGCAGCGGTTCCTGCATCGCCCCTGGTGGCCGTATGGCTCACAGCATGCAGCGCGGACCTACTGTGCCAGGGACGCCGGGTGCTGAGGCAGGAAGAGCCGGCTGCCCCTCCAGCCCTCCCCGGCTTCGGGTGGTAGGAAAGGAGCAGCCGTCTGTGCTACCGGATTCAGGACGGGGACTGCCCTCCAGTATAGTCCAGGGACCTTGGTAGGCAGAGGAGAGACCGAGTCACAGACCTCCCGCCCTCTGCCGCACAGCCTCCAGTCCTGGCTCTCCCCACGGCAGGGTCTTTCTCTTCCTGTGCCCCTCCTCGGAGGCCTGGACACCCCTAACCCTGAGTGGGGAGTCTGCTCTGAGATGCCACACGTGCAAGGACAGTCATGACGAGGCTCCCGGAGGCTAGGCTACACTGTCAGGGACGCTGGCAGGCTCCCTCGCGTTACAAGCACTGGAATCAGTACTGCTTGTTCTTTGTGTGGCTACAGAATCCCGCAGCCGCTCCGTCCTGCCCTGGGCTTCACGGTGTCCAGACAGTTTTTCCCTCCCGATGCAATCAGGCAGCTCGCTGTGGTCTGTCCAGGTTTTGTCTCTATAATGGTGCTAGTAGGTTACATGTATCTGGACATATGACTGATTTTCTAGATCTTCTGACTGGCTGGGGTGGCCTTACTCATAATCCTCCCCACCAGCGCTCTGCGTCTCAGTGAGACCTAGCTCGCTGTCCTGGCAGCTGCCAGTTTATCCGTCCTGGAGCCCTGGGACTGGCCCAGTGACAGAGCCTTTGCCTGGCATGCCCAAGAGCCTGGGTTCCACGTCTCCTACCACAAAACAAACACACAAACCAAAAAGCACATGAAATTTCTCCAATTGCGTTCCGACAGAGAACCTACTCAGTGCGCTTGACTGTTGAGTACTTGAGGCAAGGCTAGCAAGATGAGGAAGTGAATTTTCAATATGATTTATTTATACACACAAAGTGGACACACACAGAGGGATACACACAAAATGGAGAAATAACTAAACCAACCTATTTTGCATACAAACATACTTTATTTGTGAACACATTATGAAATTTAGGAGAGAAGAGCTTGTGACATAAAATTGTTCCCTGTGGCCTTGGACTTGGCAGAGTGGAGCTTATCCAGTGGGAAACGGATGGTCCTTCACAGTACCCACCCTTGGTGCTAGCAAGATGTGATGTCTGGGCAGAGTGGGAGAGAGAGAAGGGAATAGTCTCACGGTCCGACCTGCTGACAGCGGGCCTAAGGGGATCATGCAGCTGTGGCCAGGCCACCTGAGCTCCTGATGACAGTGAACAGAGAGGCAAGACCCCAAGCTGCCTAAAGGGGAAGGTGACCTCCACAGGGCAGAGGGGACCCACCTGACTTTACAGTCCAGTCTGTGGTGTAGGATCAAGGGCCCTGGGCCTACCCCACCCAGAATCTGGTAGCATTATCCACACTGTCCTGATCCTCCACAGTGGCATCCATAGTGGGGCACGTCCCATCTCCCTAGTAGGGTGTTTTTCTGCACCTGTGCTGTCCCTGCAGACAGACAGAGCTGCAGAAAGGAAGGGATGCCAGGCAGAGGGACACTCCTTCCCTGACTCCACCCTACTGTATGGAGAGGGGGTCGGGGAAGCGACAGCAGGGCCTGCACTCAGGGTCCCCATGCAGCACACGCTACTAAGGAGGGGATAGAGATGTCACTGTACATGGCTGTTACATGGCTCGTTCTGACAGACCCGGATGTAGTACCCGGACCTCAAACACAGTGGGGAAGCAGCAAGGGCTTCAGGCTGGAGGCTCCATAGCGGGTCACTGTGGATAGACGGAACAGGAAAGAAAGCGCAAGGACCCAGGAAGTGGCCTTCCAAAGGGGGTCAGGACAGAGCCGAAGTAGGGGTCGTGGAAATGGATGGAGCGAGGGACAGCAGGTAATGACCCACAGCCCGAGTCTTCTCCCCGCTCCTGACTCCACAGAGCAGTTCTAAGCAGTTCCTATGTCAACACCAGCTCATCTACAGCGTAGAAAATCCCGGGGTGTCCCTATGCACCTCCCTGCCCAACTTCCCAGCTCTGCGTGCTCCCTGGGGAGAGGCTATCCCTCAGCACTTAAGCCTTTGTCTGGAGGCCATGACTCGGTCTGCACAGAAAGCATGGCCTGAGTTTCTCCTCTCTCCTTTTCTTCCAGAAGACTTAGAGGAGCCACTTTTATTTGGATTCTCGCTTAAGGAAAACAATAAATCATGAGGCAAACTCCCACACTGGCTACAAGCCTATGATAGGCTGTGAAGTTAATGGGGTGAGAGGAAGAAGACAGATGTTCTGTTTACAGATGAAAAAGTAAACATTCCACGCCATGTGGGGCAGTGGGTCAGGTGGGACACGCAGAGTCAGAGTGGCCAAGGAGCTCCAAAGCTTTGCGGCTCTGAAGTCCCCCCAAGTGTCTCTTTCTGGACTAGTGTCCCTGTACTGTGCTGACCCGGTGACTCAGCTAATGTCAACTTGGACATGTCCGTAAGATACAGACAGGAAGTCCTGGGAAATGCACAGCCACTGGCACAGGGCCACATCCCTGAGACAAAACTAACTCCAGGACAGGTCGCATCTCCCCGGGAGCCACCCATGAGGTTCCGTGTCTGTGATGAGGTTTTCTTCCTGCTAATTTAAATGTACCCTTTTCGTGCCCAGGAGGACAATGAAGGGGTGATAGAGTCAAGTTCGTCCCATGCTGGTCAAGAGGAGGATTCTATGCCAAAGACCCTCTATGCCAGGCTCCCAGGAGGAGGGGCAACAGGAAGTCAAGGCCAATGAATCAAGGAAGCGCAGTCTCCAGGGAAAGCAGCCCAGGCTCCGCAGTTTAAGACATTCTCTTCATGTGATGAGAAAGAGGATTGGGCCAGCTTCCCTGGGTAGAAGCAGAGGCCATCAGGACAGCACTGTGTGGACACAGGAGACGGGACACAAGTCCTGGCAGGGTGGAGCCCACAGAAACAGAGCGGGGAGCACAGAGCTCCCTCTGCTGTAGGAGTGCACACAAGGTGGACAGAGCAGGGGCACAAGTTCCCAACCCACAGAGAGAGACGTGGGCACCAGAGTCTGGGTGGGTGGGGGCTACCTGTGGACCTTAGTCCCGGGTCTTCCCAGACACACAAGGCAGCCACCACCTGCACCTCCACAGCTTCCTTTGGGAAACTTCTTTTGGCCCTGAGCAGCCTCAGGAAGGCTGTGGGCTTCACCCCCAGGTATGGTGACCGCTGGATCTTTCTAGGTATTGCCCGCCATCTTAGAGTTTTTCTGGGCTAGAGAAGCAGCAGCATCCAGTTCTGAAAAAAAAAAAAAACCAGCCATCAGGACCCTCTAGGACATGCAACACTCCTGTCACTGGCTCTTCCCCCAGGAGGGTCCTCAAAGGCACACCGTGGCCTTGGACAAGACAGGGCAAGATCTGAGAAGTCTAGAGAGTCCCTGTGTGCTTCGTCCTGTTGACACTCACGTGTGCAGTCATGATAAGGCTGCAGGAGGCCAAGGACTCCACAGGGACCTGACAGGAAAGGCCAGTCCCTGCCTCGTAAGAGGGAGAGAGGGGGGAATCTCTCAGACCCCAGGATGTGCTTTAGGGACAGAGGAACAGGTACAAATCAAGTGAAAGCAAAGGTCAAGAGAACCTGAAGAGAGTGGGGCTCAGACCTCCCAGTGAAGCAGAACAAGCGGAGGTCTGGACACTCGAGGGGCCACATCTACCCTTGACATTGTAAAGAGAGTAAGAAACAGCAACATTAGTGGGATGTGGCCAACTCACCTGAGTAGGTCCTGTTACAGTGGGCTGGGTCATCCGGCAGCACCCAGAAGGGTGTTCTTGCAGCCCTGTGCCTGGCGGGTATCAGTGTCCCCCTCCCTGAGGAGGGCCTTGATGTGTTCCCTGGTGATGAGGGGACAGCATCTCTTTCTGCCTGCAGGCATCCATACAGGTGAGTCAGCCTTTGGGCCTGGTGTCTGAGTATTACGTTGAAATTCCTGAGGAAGGAAGGGAGAGACTCGTAATTAGAGTTTAGTGAGTGATGGTCCATTAGGGTGCTGACAGAAATCCCTATGGGGACGCCCCTGGGAAGCTCCCAGGTCAAGTTCTGGAACATTTCTGGCAGTGCCTCTCCGCGCAGATGGTGGAGACCAGGTACTGCCAGGGTTTCTGGAGTTGCTTTCTTTTTGAGTGCTGTGACGTGTGTGTGTGTGTGTGTGTGTGTGTGTGTGTGTGTGTGTGTGTGTGTGTTTCCTCTCACACCTCCCCTGGAGTGACATCCCTGACAGTCCCCCAGCCAAAATGTATAAATGTCAGTGTGACCCAGGAGCACTGCAATCCACTGTTCTGACACCGGGAGGGGAAGCCCACGATACAGAGGGAATAATGTGGCTGAATGAGGAGGTACTGGTACATAGAGGAGCCTACAAGTCATCCTCCTGCCCTGTGTCATGCTGGGACCACGCCCTTCCCTGGTCCCTTGGGCCCCTGTCTGCACTTCATCTCTCTTCATTGTCCATGGCAGAGAGTCCTTCTCTGTCCAATTCCTCTCTCTTATTGTCCTTATTGCCTGCAAACTCAGACACCCAGTTAGCTATGACACAGTGCCGCGTCACCCCAGCCTTTGTGGGATGGCATCATTAGTACTTCTGGACGGCTTTAGAATCCAGTAGGACAGGTAGGCTGGATGGTCCCACATCTTGTTTCTAATGAGATTACCAGCCTGGGTTTATGATCCTTAAAAAAAAAAATAAATAATAGCTTAGAGCTGGAGAAATCACCTTCACAGAATGTTCTGTCAAAAACTGGGACACAGTGACAAATGCTGATTATTCCCCAGGTCACCAAATGCATATCTCTGCTCCTCTGGACTTTTCTAGCTGTGCCCTCCCTCCCGCTACATGGGGTCTGGGACAGACAGCATAGCCCCTCACAAGTCTCATGGAGAGCCACATCCGGCCCACGGACTAGAACACACAACCCTGACCAAGGTCCTCTGCTGTCTCAGCACCTCAGGGCCCTGCTAGGTGGCTTCTGCAGGGTCTTCCAGGGCCTGACTCTGGGCAGGAAGGAAGACTGTGCTACTCCCACACTCCCAGATGGTTCCCTGCACCCCCTCCCTCCCCTGCCATGCATTGGGACTTTCGCGTCCCTGAGGGGCATTAGGAAATACCCACACATTTATCACCAAGGCCACTGGTAGGGCCAGAAAATATGACCCCAGAGGGCAGAAGTGGCACTGCATGGTGACAGCACCGAGGGTGACACCGGAGCCCCCCCCCCCCCCCCTCCGGCTTATCCAGCCCATTGGCCTTGGCCTTGAGTGCTGGCTCTTTTCCACTATTTAGCCCACAGTGCCGGGAAGGCATCACACATGGAGTGTGGAGTGCCTGGGAGTGGGGACCGGGGGAGCACCTCAGTGACCCCACCCGAGACCCCTCTTACCTTCACTGAGGACAAGAACCAGGAGCTGAGCCAGCCGATCTGCCTCAGCCAGGTACTCCTGGCAGACATCTGTGTCCTGCTGGGTGGCATGTACATTGGGGTATTGTTTGATAGAATTCGTGACACGTGCCCCTTCCGATAACAGCACATATTGCCGAGTAAGCTCGTGGGAATTGTTCTGAATGAGAGCAGGGTACTTCCTAAAGGAGAAGGGTTGGAGGAGAGTGTGACTGGGGTGACAGGGAAGGACAAGGATGGGGAGACAAATGTCTCGGAGCCCCTGGACCCATCCCACCAAATGCTGCCACAGGCTGCATGGCCCGGGCAAACATTTATTGCCATAGTGACAGCCACAGGCAAGCGAATCCCCGAGCCCCTGTACGTCCAGAACCCTTGTTTTCTTTCCTTGTGCAGCTAGGTTTCCAGGCACGAAAACCCTGACAAGGAGCCAAGTCTCCAAATGCAAAGACCATTCCTGCTGACCTGTTTTCCTCAGTTGCTCTCAGGACACCTGGTGACCCACATGGGAACAATGAGACCCTGAGCATTGCCAGTTCACTGTGGCTCAATTTTACAAAAGTTAAGAAATGGATGAACCAGGCCTGATGGTGTAAGCCTACAATCCCAGCGTTCTGGAAGGCTGAGACAGATTCAAGTCCAAGCTCAGCCTTGGGGCACTTGAAGACATACTTAGTAAGACTCCGTCTCAAAATCAGACGCACATGGATCCTAAGTTTGAAATCAGCCTGGGCAACTTAGCAACTTGGTGACACCCATCTCAAAAACCGTACTGGGATCTAGCCAGAACTCAATCCCCAGTACTACAGAAAAAATAAAAGGAGGGAGGAGAGGTAAGGGAAGGGGGGAGGCAGCAGAGGGGAGGGAGAGAAAGGGAGGGAAAGGGAAGGAGAGAATGGGCAGGGACATTCAGCACAGGAAAACCAATGAATGTGAACAAAACGGTGTAAACACAGACTTTGTGGGGGCTGAGTGGGCGACAGGTATGACATCAGACCTCTGGGCCCTGGGATCTGCAGGGACATCCTGGTCACCTTAGTTCCCATTCACAGCCTGCGGTTATCACAGTTACCTGAGAGTTTTGGACTCTGTTGCTCCTTTGTCCTTGCTATCAATGTTACTGTCTGCAAATAAAATCACACAGGGCTGGTCGCCTCCCCTGGCTCCCACATCCCCAGCTCGCATGTCCAGATCGAGTGTTCTCAGGGGGCCAGGGATGTTCTGAGGGGTCCCGGCAGGGGCCACAGGTGGAGTAGAAGCCTTGGGCTTGTTTCCTGAGCCCCTGAGCCATTGCCCCTCTTCATTGCCATGTCGGAGGGCCTGACGATCACCCCCAACTCTGGGACCTGGCCTGCACCTCAACCTGTGCTTCCCTAAGATCCTGGAGAGTACTCCCCAGGGCCCCCCAGAGCTTGGGCTGAGACCTCCCCACCACAAACTTTCCTCACTTAGAAGACAGGAGAAGAGACACTGAGGGGAGATTTAAGGACAACAGAGTCCTGGGGGCTACCAGGGCACATGGTCCTGGGTCACTGTGGGAGGCAGTGGGAACCACAAATCAGCTCTAGGGTGCTGGCCTTCAGAAATGCCACCCATAGGGGTGTGTTCAGGTCCTCAGAAGACAGTTATCAGGGATGTAGTACAGAGGAGGAGAGGACAGAGCTCAGGACTGAGAGGCCACTGTGGTGTCTCCAGAGCACACAGGGGGACAGGTCTCCTCCTCTCACAGAGATACAGCTTAGCAGTGACACTCCTACAAGTTCCAATCTTGCCTGGGCAACACAGCTTCTTAGTCGCATCCTAGCTTTAATTTAAAGAAATGAAAAAAGATGGGCTGATGATACAGCACAGCTCAAAGGCTCTGGGTTCAATCCCCAGGACAGCGGGAGGAAGAGAGACAGAACAACCGAGGGTGAGGTGACTCCTCTGGTGGTGACAGTCTCTGGACAGACGAGGCGTCCATGTTGCATTAGTGTCAGACCTTGGGTGAAACCCTCCAGAACCTAAGCACCCCTGTGGACTCCGAGGGGAGAATGGTAGGGCAGAAACAGGGAGACAAGTAGCTTAACCTGCCTTATCCCCGGGCCTCAAAATTCGCTCTAGAGTTTCATTCCCAACAAGGTCTCCCCACGGGGCCACCTGCAAAGACCTCTCTCCACCCATGGCTGGCTGAGCACAGGGAACATGGAGGCACCCCAGGAGCCTGATTCCCTCTGTTGGGGGCACTCGGAGTCATTCCGGGCTCAGGTCTTCATCCATGAGCCCAGCAGCTCTTCCCACGCCTCCTCCTCATCCAAGTGCCTGTGAGGAGAAGAGAATGCTAAACTGTGACAGATAGGATGTCACACCCTCTCCTCTGGTCCTGACTGGAAGCCCACGTCAGAGACCACAGAAGGCAAGTGATAACTCCTTTAAAGATGACTAGGAGGAGTGCTGAGGCAAGAGGATTCCAACTTTCAGCCCTGCCTGGACACATCAGAAACTCAGGGAGGCCCTGTCTCAAACAGAGCATTTAAAAAAGGGCCAGAGATGCAGCTGAGTGCAGGGTCCTAGATCCATTGTAAATTACCCTAGAGAGAGAAAGGGGGCAGCAGGAGGTGGGGAGAGAGAGAAGTAGGGGAGGGAAGTGGGGGGAGAAAGGGATATAAACACAGGAATCTTCGCTGACCGCAGCACAGTGGGACCGTGCTGGGAGGCAGAGCAGGAGGGCGGGTGGGCAGAAGGCAGTAGAGGCTCAGGGCACCGTCTGACCACAGGCTGGTACAGAAGGGTCCTGACTCTCCCTACAGGATGCAAACGGGACATTAAACAGAACGTGCTCCTTGTGAGAGTCCAGGAGCTACCACCCGGGGCACTTGGCTTTGGTGATGAAAGGTCCCTGAGACACTGCTGACTTTAGGAGATGCTGGCATCCAGGCTCGGCTTTCAGTCCTGACTGTCTTTCTGGCCTTGTGACATTTCTTGCTGTGGAACACCAGCCTACACCCCAAGGCCAAGCCCGCAAGAAGCAGGCATACCTCCCCAGCCCCTCTCCAGGGGAGCAGAGCCCCCAGCCCCAAGTGTAGGGACTGTGGATTTAGTTCCCCTCAGTCTCAGTGACTCTGGGTGACTGAACTGGAACAGGAAGGGAAGGTGGAAGCAACAGAAGAGCCACCACATGGGCAGCCACCGTCCCCAGTGGCTGAAACCGATGCACAGTGCTCACCCTGCTTGCTGGGCCTGAGGCCTCCGATGTCCCCACAGCAGCCACAGCCAATGGTACGCACACATACCTGGACACCGTAGGCGGCTCCTCTTCCTCTTTCTCCTTGTCCTCTTGATTTTCTGCAAACATGTCACACAGAGAGAGTCACAACCTCCGCTCAACTGATGGCCCATGAAACACTCTGTGCCAATGGAAACCCGGGGACACAGGTGATCATGGAGTAGGAACAGGACACTCATGGGAGAATCTCCAGGGAAGTGTGGGACTGTGGGGTGTCTTCCTTTCCTCCATGCCTGGGAAGATTGTGCCTAACGTGGACAGTATAGGTCACAGTGCCCTTCGCCTCCACTCATCAGTGTGGCCCTTCATCTACCCTAGAGGGCAGGACAGGCTAGAGCAGTGGCTTTCCAGGAAAACTCTCCAAGGGCCAGCCCTCCCTCCCTCAGACACACTAGGTGCACTTAGCCCAGGGGACATTACTACTGAGATGACATAAAGGGATGACTCAAAGGAGCCTCAGTGGGGAAGGGCTTGAGGGGCTCTGAGAACACAGGGACTGTCACCAAAGGGGTACAGGAGGCCAGACCCAGGACGCCCGGGAACACTGTGACACATGCTCAGGACGTGCTTTTCACCTGGAGGAGGGTGGCACTGTCCTATGGGCAGGGCAGCTTAGAAGAGATGGCGATGGTGACTTGGAGCTGAGAACCCATGATGACGATGACTGGTGACAGAGAGGAGACATAGGGACTTGGATGAGCATAAGGCTCAAAGCCACCGTTCAGGACACGATGCTAGCAAGTACATCCTAGGACAGATTGAGTATCCAGGCACGAAGAGTGATCTCGAACAGATCCTTCAAGGTCTGGGCACCTTACCCTGGTGACTGTGTGGCTGCGACACGGTCCTCAGGCTCCCTGTGCTGGGGCCCTTGTGCTCTGCACCCTGAATTGGCCATGGGATCCCGGACATCCTACGGGTGAGAGATGGCTCCTTATCCTGAACCCTCACGAGATGCTTCTGGATTAGAAGCCACGTCCTCCTCATCCCATTCTCTGTCACTGGGGAAGCAAAGAGGCTCAATGTCTCTCAGGTTGATGACACTGTAAGAGACGTCACAGTCATCGTGCCCTGAAGCCGGAAGAACTTCATCCATTTCTCCCTGGTCCTGGCCCTCTGTGCTCAGCCTGTTGGGAAAAAGACTCTGATCAGAACAAACTGGGGAGGCGATGAGATTGTCATGCATTCCTGATGGGGAAGGGAGAGGTCACTGAACATCAGGATGTGACCTTCAGGAAGGACATCATTCTCCTAGGTGGAGATCAGAGGTGGGTGCCTAGATGGCGGAAAACAGGGTGGGGCTGGGAGCTAGTGATGAAGGAGCAGCAGGTGACCATATGATGCAACAATGGCACACAGCACACCCGGAGACCTCAACCGTGTCCCTGTCACCTGCACCGGCTTTTCTGGGCAGTTTCACTACTTCTGAAACATGATAGAGTCGAAGAAGCCATGTGTGCCTCATGCTGTGCCCATCTGGCTGTTAACTCCCTTGTCACGTGCCTTAATGTCATGTCCCTGTCCACATGCCTTGGCCCCAAGAGACGAGGCCAGCAATGCTGCCTGAGTGTCCCCACAGGGCAGAAGAGAGGGAATTCTGCAAGGGCTCTGTGTGTGTGAGGCTGAGGAGTTCCACACAGGGAGAGATGAGGACCACGGGGACAAGGGACCACCACCTTCTGAAGGAAGTGGTCTTCCAGCAACGAAAACATGGAGAGAGAGATGAGACAACAGCCCCTTTCACAGGACACTCAATGAAACCCCGAGGAATTGTCCTAAGCGAGGAGGTGGCAGACCTCTGCAAGGAACCCTAGCCTACTGAACAAGCTGGAAAGATATGGAAGAGAACATTTAACGTGGTAAGGCATCTTCTGCTCCAGGAGAGGCAGAACCAAGCCTGGCAAGATAGCCCTACGACCGCAACTGGTACTGATTCAACACTGCTTCGATTGAAATGCCAACACATTTTCAGGCAACTAGAAAAAAACAATCCTAGAACATATAAGGAATCAGGTGAGACCCAGAATAGGCAAAGCAATCCTGAACCCCAGGCAAAAGCAAGAGGGGCCACACTCCAGGACAGGAGGTGTGGACCAGGTGGCAGGGACGAAAGCCACGTGGTGCTGGCACGAACGCAGATGGGTGGTCCAAGGGACGGCACTGAGGAGGCGGAGAAAACCCTGACACCCTGCACCATCCAGCCATCGACAAAGTGTCCACACATATACGTGGAGAAAAGCCAGCTTCTTTACAAATGGTGCTGGGAGAACCGGTTATCCACATGCAGAAAAACAAACCCAGACTCACACGATTTGCCCTGGGCTTAAATCAAAATGAATCAATGACCTCGATGTTAAGACAGCAACACTGAACCTGTTAAAGATGAAACAGGCAAAACCCCAGAAGACACAAGTGTAGGCAAAAACCTGCTCAGAAAGATGCCTTGTCGCCCAAGAGATAACATCAACAATCAGTGCATGGTGTGACAGCAAATTAAAAAGCTTCTGAGGCCGGAGGAACAGCACAGTAGTTAGACTGCTTGCCTAGGAAGCTCAGGGTCCAGAGTTCAATTCCACAGGATAACGTAAGCCAGGTGTGGTGGCACATACTGTAATCTCAGCACTGGGGATGCTGAGGCAGGAAGATTGCTATGAGTTCTAGGCCATCCTGGCCTACATAGTAAGTTCAGGACAAGTCTGAACTGAAGAATGAGACACTTGTTTCCAAAAAGAAGCTTTTGCACAGCAAAAAACAAAAAAAAAAAAACAAAAACAGAGTGAAAGACAACCAATAGAATGGGGAAAAAAACCTGCCAACTACACTTCAGATAGAGGAAATACCTAGAATGTACAATGAATGGAACAAAAATTAGGACTCCCCAAAACAAGACCCAACTAAAAGCAAATCTGAGATGAATCAATAATCCTCAAAAGATAAAACGCAAATGGCAAATAAACTCAAGAACAAATGATCAGCATCTTTAGCCATTTGGGAACTACAAATCCCAGCATCCCAGTGAGAATGGCTGTAAGGAGAAACTCAGCAGTCGACTGCTGGTAAAGTTGTTGGGAGAAAGGTTTCCATGTAGGTGGGGCCCTAAACTGGTACAACCACTACAATCATCAGTATTACGATTCCTATAAAAGATCAAAAACAGAAATTTCACTTGGCCCAGCTGTACCTCCCTGGATATCTTTCCAAAAGAGTTAAAGACATCCTGTTGGTGACGCAGGAACAGCCAGGTTGATAGCAGCACAATTCATCACAGCTAACGCCCAGGAACAGCCAGTGTGTGCATCAACAGATGAAAACTAAAGTTGGGGTGTAGCTAGGCAACGGAGTACCATACTCCCGTAAAGTAGGATACATTTGATTCATTCACAGGAATTGGAAATACCCTGAGACAATTATGCCTAGCGAGATCAATCACACAGAGAGGCCAAACACTGCATGGTTTGTACAAGAAAAGAACAAAGTATAAGGAAGTAAGGGAGCAGAGGAAAAGAGTGATGACAGGACACAGAGCGAGCGATTTCGCGGATGGGGGGCGCGAGGCAATGGGAAGGGAGGGCAAGACGCGAGATGGGAAAAAACAAGGTGAATATAACTATTGTCGGCACAAATACATGCCAATAAAAGAATAATCTTGAAAAAGTATGTGTGGCAATCCCAGCAGGTCTAGTTATTAAGACCTCACAGGCTACCTGTGATCATCGAAGGAGATCTTGGATATGAGAAAATATTGAAATAAGAGATTCTTGGGGCTGGAGAAATAATGTAGCAGTTAGAGCGCTTGCCTAGCAAGCCCAAGGCCTGGAGTTCGATTCCCCAGTTCCACAGAGACCAAGTGTGGTGGCACCTGCCTGTAAGCCCAGCACTTAAGATGCTGACGCAGGAAGATCGCTCTGAGCTCAAGGTCAGCCTGGGCTACATACTGAGTTTAGGACCAGCCTGGACTACAAAGTGAGAACCTGCCCCAAAAAACAAAAAGAAAGAAAGAAAATGAATGAAAGAAAGGGAAGGAAGGAAGGAAGGAAGGAAGGAAGGAAGGAAGGAAGGAAAAAAGATTGTTGCAGAAAATTGTAAGGAATTGTTATTTCTCTCACTAACAAGTCAATAGCAAACAAGTTGTCCTTGTTGAGTGGAGGACATGTTGACAAAGACTATGTCTGCTGACATCAGGGGGAGGCAAGAAGATCTCTCTCTGGGTTTGGTGGGACTGTCCTCCTATTTATGGAGTGGTGCTCCAGGCCCTGGGAACTCTCACCTGGCCACACACAGTTCCAGTTTCATCTCATCCTCCAAATCCTCCACGTGTTCTGCAATTACATTCAGAAGCAGGCAGTCAGGAGGCAAGTAGTTCCAATGACTAGGACAGAGCCTGTGGCTTTGCTGGGCAAGACATATGTATGTCCACAGGTGACCCAGAGCTGAGCACATGTCTTCTCTCCCAGAACAGGGCACCAAATCTTCAAACAGACATGTGCTGTCTTCAGGCATGTTGGTGGGGTCCCATGGAGGTTCTGAGTGATGTCCACAAAGTGGGAAAGGGACAGGGACACTAAGAAGCCCAGGAAAGGCCACAGTATCATATTTAAATAGCAAGGAGAAATCCCATGATGGCTGTGTGGCTGTGACAGTGTCTTCAGCACACTTGCTGTACTGCCTCTGTACTCAGCACCCTGAACTGTCCACAGGAAACCCAGGAAACTCTGTAGATAGGGGCAGGGATTTTGATCCTAAAGACTCAATCTACACTCAGAAGGCTCAACGGTCCAGCAAGTCACAAGGCTGGAGGAGGCATCAAGGCCTTCGTGTGAGGAAGCCTGCAGGACTTGGTCCACGTTACCCTGGTGTAGGCCCTCTGTGTTCAGCTTGTTGGGATAAAGACTCCCATCAGACCAAACCACACCAGCGATAAGGCTGGCATGTGGTCCTGACAGAGAGAGAGAGATCACCGAAGGTTAGTTAGGCCTGTGACCTCAGAGAGAAAAAAAAGGGTCATTTTCTTAGGTCAAGAACAAAGGGCAAATGCAGCTCCCTGGATGGCAAAGGGAAGGACTTAGTTCCAAGGTGGACAGCAAGTGGTGACGAAGGTGATTCAGGTTCCCTGTGACACAAAGGCACCTGAACCTTTTCTGTCACCTTGGTCAGCTTTTTTGTGCAGTTGTCACTGCTCTTGAGACACTAAAGTCGAAGCCATCATGGGTATCTCTTGTGCTGTTCCCATTTGGACGACAATTACCTTGTCATGATCCTCAGTGTGACACCCCGTCTACACTGGGATTCCCCACAGAACCAGTCCACAACTCTTCCTCAGTATCCCCCATAAAGCAGAGCAGAGGGAATGTTGGGAGGGATATATGTCTGTGAGGCTGAGAAATTCTTCACAAGGAAAGACAGCGACCTCTTGTTAAGGAGGTCTTCTGGCGGCAGTGAAATCACTGGGAAAACAATTTAAAAAAAAAAACTTTCTCAGTACTTTCAAAAAATTAAATACCTAGGAACCAACCTAGTCAAGTAAGTGAAAGACCATTACAATGACAACTCAAGTACTCGAATAAGAGATTGAAGAGGACATTTAAAATGGAAAGTCATCCCTTGTTCTGGATAGGCAGAACCAGTGCTGTCACAATGGCCATACTGAAAAAACTGACACAGATTCAATGCAATTCCAATGAAAATGTCAACAGCATTTTCCGCAGGACTAGAGAAAACTGTCCTAAAAGTTATCAGGAAGTGGGAGAGATCCAGAATAGCCAAAACAGCCGTGAGCGACCAGACAGAAGCAGGAGGCGTAACAATCACAGACGTCAGGCAACTGTGGTAAACCACATGGTACTGGCAAGAAAGCAGACAGGTGGCCCAGAGACATGGAACAGAGGAAGCAGAGAAAACCTCAGGCACCTTCAACCTTGTGGTGTTTGACAGAGTGGCTCAAAACACACACTGTAGGCAAGACAGCCTCTGTAACAAATGTGTCGGAGAACTGGTTATCCACACGGGGAAGAGAAAATAGAGACCCACCAACACCTTTCACCTTGGTTTAAAATCAAATCAAAATGGATTAAAGACCTAGTTAAACAGTTACACTGTACCTGCAGGTGGATAAAAACAGGCAAAACCCATGAAGACGTGGGTTTGTAAGCAAGGACTTTCTCAGCAAGTTGCCTTATTGCATAAGAGGTAACACCAAGAATCAACACATGGGATGAGATTAAATTAAATGGCTGAAGGAAACAAAAGAGTGAAAAGAGAATTGAAGAAATGCAAAGAAATTTTTCCAGCTACTCCTTAGAAAAAGAACTAATTCTAGAATATATAGAAAACCGATAAAAATTAGACACTCCAAAACAAAAGACCTAATAAAAAATGAGCAACAGGGATGAACATATACTTTCTCACAGAAGACATACAAATGACAAATAAATACATGAAAATAATGTCCAACATCTCTACCCACAAAAGAAATGCAAATCCAAGCAACACTGAGGTTCCATCTTACTCCGGTTAAAAAAAAAAAAAAAAAAAGGCTATATGTAAGAATTCAATACAAACATGGGCTACTTAGACTATGGGGAAAAATGCTTTTATGTTGGTGATGGGACTGTGAACTGGTAAAACCATTATGGAAATCAGTACAATAATTCCTTTAAAAACTACAAACAGAAATTCTACTTGACCCAACTATGTTCACATATGACCCAGGGCTAAACATGGGTCCCTTCCCACAGGATAAAGCCCCAAGTCCTCATGACAAAGAGACCAGTGCGCTCCCCAGTCATGTCTGGGGGTGTCTAATGACAGTTCTGTGTATCTACAAGGTACGGAGGGAACAGTAACATTAAGAAGATCACAGTATCACATTAAAAAATCAAAGGGAAAAAAGAAAAAACCAAATAGGGCAAAATGTTAATTATTAGTGAAATATGAGTAATCAATGTATGAAAGTAAAAAAAATCTGAAATAACGGAGCATAGCTATTTATTGCTTTAACTCTAGCATACTTATGTGATATAGATTTAAGTCCATTTAATGTAGCAAATTGATAAAGTCTTAAGCTTGTTGAATGAAGCAATTTACTTTTTTGATGTTGAATGTGGGTTTATCCTCTTAAGAGGCAGAAACTTAAGCAGCACCAGAATAGCTTGGAGGAAACGTGACATCTAAAGAGAAAATGTAATTTAAAAAAATAGATTGGTAATTAAATCATCCGATTGATATATTTTAAAAACAGTACCAGTTCTTCTATAAAATCTGTGGAATCTCCCCACAACATTATTAGTAGTAATAGAATAGTAGCGTGCAAAATAGAATAATTTCTAATTAATAATGAAACATGGGGAATTGACATAAAATTTCTTAAGAATACAAATGCATGAATATATGGAGGGATAGACAGATAAAATTATAAACCAAATCTAGCAGAATGTTAGTAATCAGTGAAATATGAGTAAATAAGTTATGAAAGTTAAGAAATCCTGAAATATCTAAATTTGTCTTCGTATCTATTACTTTAAGTATATTTATGTAGTATAGATTTAAGTTCATTTAATGTAGCAATGTGATATAGTTTTAACTTTGTTTCATTGTAGCAATTCACTTATTAGGTCACTGATGAAAATTTATCCTAAGAAAACTGATTGATACAAAGATAACCCTGTGAATGTACAAATATGTACCTTCCACTATTCAGCTCAGGCACTTGAAATTTAACTTTTTTTTCCTTCTTTTCCAAATTTACTAGTCTTTTGAACTACATGCTTGTAGTTATTTTCTAATGTGAACTGGTGGGTAAGGCCAGGTTTAAGAATAGCAACAAAGATACAGCAAAATATAGAAAAAAAAAACTTTTGGTAAATATCCCAATAAAGGGATTGGTTGGATTCAGAGAAGAGGCATCAAGATTTAACTACTGTGGCCCATTCAAGGAATTGGAAGCTGAGTTAGAGTGGTGACTTAAGTGAAATGATTTAGGTGCTGAAGATTAATATGTTAAGTACTGTATAGTTTCTCTGACTTGAAAAACCCAGAACACAGACATTCTATAGAATCACATGAAGTGATAGCCGGAGCTGGGAGAAGGAATAGGGAGGGGGTGGGAGGGTCAAAAACAGGAAGGGATTGGATTGTAAAGTTGATATGATACATAGGTGTACAAAACACCCAAGTTCATTGTAAATACTATGTATTACATTTGTATATTAATAAAAATAGTGGGAAAAATCAAAGGGAAAACCCATGGTGACTACATATTTGTGACAGTGTCATCAGCCTCCCCTCTCTCACGTTTCCATGCTCAGCACCCTGAATTAGCCATGAGACCTACAGAAATCCTGTGGGCGTGGGCAGGGATCTTTATTCTGGAGACTCATGAGCTGCATCCTGAGCAGCAGGAACATTGTTCTCATCCCACCTGAAGTCACCAGTACAGTCAGAAGGCTTGCTGTCCCAGAAGGTGACAAAACTAGAGGAGGATTTGGGGCCTTCATTCAGGGAGGCCCACAGGATCTCATCCATGTTCCCCTAGTCCAGGCCCTCTGTGCTCAGCCTATTGGGAGTAAAACTCCAATCAGACCAAACCCAGTTAGCTCTGAGATTGTCATGTGGTCCTGACAGAGGGAAAGGGTGATGTGACTGAAGGCTAGGCCTAGGACCTTCAGCGAGAAAGTCATCCTCTTAGGATGAGGGCAGATGTGGGTTCCTGGGTGGCAGAAGATGGGAAAGGTGTTCTGTGCCACACACTGGATAGCAAGTGATAAGGAAGGTGTGTCACACAGCCATGACACAAACCCCACCCAGGGACCTCAACAGTGGTCCATAGTCCTTGTCATCTGGGTCAGATTTTTTGTGCAGTTGACATCATAGTTCATGACTCCATATGCATCTCTCAAGCTGTTCTTCTCTGGATAGTGATTGCTTTGCTATGTTCCTTAGTATGACACCCCTACCTACATACCAGGGGATCCTCACATAACCTGCCTGAAGCCCTTCCTCGGTGGCCTCACATGCAGAGAGGAGGGGATGTTGAGATGGCTGTGTCTGTGAGGCTGAGGAGTTTGTCACAGGGAAGCACATGGACCAAAGAGACAAGGGACATCTTGTCAAGAAGATGTTCTTCCATGAACAAGTTCCTTGGGGATGTAATCAGAGAAATGGCCCCTTTCACAGTACCTTCAAAAAATTAAAAACCTAGGAATCAACCTAACCAAGGACATGAAAGACCTCTACGATGACAGCTACAGTACTTCAAGCTAAGATATTACAGAGGACGTTTAAAATGGAAAGACACGCCCTGTTCTGGATGGGCAGAGCCAATACTGTCATAATGGCCATCCTACCATAAACTGACCAGATTCAAAGCAAGTCCAATGAAAATACCAACAGCATTTTCCACAGAACGAGAAAAAGAATCTTAAAATCCATAAGGAAGCAGAAGAGACCCAGAATAGGCAAAGCCACCCTGAGCAATGAGACAAGAGCAGGAGGCATCACAGTCCCCAACATCAACTTATGTTACAAAGTCATGGCGGTAAGAAATCATGTGGTACTGGCAACAGCAGACAGGTAGCCCCGTGGATCAGAAGCAAACACACAGAGAAAATCCCAGGCACCTTCACCTTTCTCATGCTTGACAAAGGGCCCCAAAACATATACTGAAAACAAGACAGAATCTTTTTAACAAATGGTGCTGGGGAAACCAGGTACCTACATGCAGCAAATAAACCTACACCTACAACTCTCACATTCAGCTAAAAACTGAAACAAAAGTTGATCAAAACTTAGATATTAAAACAGATACACTGAACCTGTAGGAGATAAAATAGGTGAAACCCTTGAAAACAAAGGCAGAAGCAAGAAATTTCTAAAAAATAAAAACACTTTATTGTACATGATACAAGAGGAAGAATCAACAAACAGGATGACTAAAGCTTCTCCACAGCAAGGAAAACAAAAGTAGCAGAGCGAAGGGAGAACTGAAGAAACGGGAAGAACATTGGCAGCTACCCCTTGGACAGAAGGCTGACATCTAGACGTACAAACCACTGATACAAATTAGACACCCCAACACAAAGACCTAGTCAAAGCAACGAGAAACAGGGATAAATAGACACTTCTCCGAAAAAGAAACATCAATGGCAAATAAATATATGAATATAATGGCATCTTTAGCCACTGGACAAGTGCAAATCCCATCACCCCGAAGCCTCAGCAAAAAGGCCTGGAAATAAGAACTCAGCACACAACAGATGCTGGCAAGTCTGTGGAAAAAGATATCTACTAAATGGGATGTGAACGGGAATAGCCATTATGGCAATTTTTAAAAAGACTAAAAATAGACATTCCAATTGACCCAGGTATACCCTCTCTGGGTATCTTTCCAAAGAGAGTCAAATGCATCTTTTTACAGTGACGCACACATAGTCATGTTGGTAGTAGCACAACTCATAGCAGCTGAGTCCTGGAAGCAGCAGCCGGGATGTTCATCAACAGATGAATGGGCAAAGAAGATACGGCACAGATACACAACCGAGTGTCGCTCTGTCAGTAAGAAAGATACATTGGAGGCATTCGTAGAAAAAGGGGTGCATGTTGAGACCATCAGGCATAGCGAAACAAATGGGACACAGAAGATTATACATCGCACAGTTTCTACAATATGAGAACCCAAAGTTCATTCAAGTTAAAAGACAGAGGTGGAGGGGTGGCAGAGCATTGGTAGAAATGAGTGAGACCGATTTTGTAGGTAGGTGTCGCAGCCAGCACAACAGCAACTGCTTGGTTAGTCAAGGAGCATGGATCAGCATGTGCAATTAAAAAATAATCCACTCAGGTGGACTTGTGGAACCAGCTCGTGCCCCCAGGGCAAATCGTGGGCCATCATGGGAATCAGTATGACAATTTCTTAAAAACTTGCAAATAGAAATTCCACTTGACCCAACTATAGGTCCTTCGGCTTCTTTCCAACAGAGTTAAAGACATCCTACTACAGTGATACGTGCAAAGCCACACTGATAACAGCGCAACTCGTAATAGCAAATCCTGGAAGCAGGCCCCCACATATGTTCATCAATGACGTGTGAACGAGCAAAGTGTGTGTGGTATAGATATACAATGGAGTACTATCTGCCGTAAGAAAAATAAATTTCAGTCCCTTCTAGGAAAACGGATGCGAATTGAGAACATATTCTTATTGTAATACTTAAGACATGGGGGGTAAAATGGCACATAGTTTGTGTAATATAAGAAAACTAAAGGACAAGCCAGTAAAAAAAACATTCTAACATGTATAAAGAAGCAGAAACAACTCAGAATATCAATGTAATCGGAACCACAACACAAAAACAGTAGGCATCCGAGTCACAAACATCAAGTTATATTCCAAAACAATAATGAGAAGAACCACACAATTCCTCAGCACCATATAAGTTGGGCTTGGTGGTACATGCCTGTAATCCCAGCACTTGGGGGGCTAAGATAGGAGGGATGTCATGAGTTCAAGACCAGCCTGGGATATATAGTGAGCTCAGAACCAGCCTGGACTACAGAGTGAGACCCTGTCTCAAAATAAAATAAAATAAAATAAAAACTCAAGAGTGAAAGAGAATCAATCTGATGAGGAAACGTGGACAGCTGCCCTTTGGACAGATGACCAACAACTATAACACACAACAAATTAAAACAAAGTGAAACAGGGAGGTCGGGTAGGGGAGGAGGGAGGGAGGGGAGGATAGGGGGAGGGACAAAAGGAGAGTGGGAAAGCCCTTGTCACCTTGACAAGATACATATGTGCATAAAAGGCTCAACTCCGTTGTAAACCTTAAATTTTGCATGTATACATGTCAATAAAATGGGGGGAAAAAGACCCCACCATCTTTTCCAAAAAAAAATCCAAGCAACACTGGGCAACTCGGGTGAGTAGACACTTCACAGAAGAAGAAACACAAATGGCAATGAAACACATGAAGTTCAACCTCATTAGTCACACAAGAATACCAATCCAAGCACCAAGGTTCCATCTTTCTCCAGTAAGAATGCCTGTGAGAACCCAACGCATGACAGAGGCGAGTGGGGTGAAGGGACAAAATTGGTTCCTACATTGTTCGCGAGACTATGGATTGGAACAGCCTTTTTGGAAATTGGTATGGACAATCTTCAAAAAACTACAAACAGAAATCCCACCTGACCAAGCTGCACCTCTCTGGGTGTCTTTCCAAAAAGAGTTAAAGACATTGATTAGTGATGCATGCACAGCCGTGCTGATAAGGCACAGCCCACAGTAGCTTCATCATGGAGGCAGCGGCCCTGGTACATCCACAACTCCGTATGAACGGGGAAAGAAGCTGTGGTGTGGCACACAACGCAGTACCGCTCTGCTGTAAAGAAAGACACATTTATTTCAGCCCTTTCTAGGAAAATAGATGCACCCTGTAGCCATAATCTAAGTGAAATACTTCGACGCAAGAGGTTAAACAACACAGGGTCTATCTAATGTAAGAAACCTCAGGATAAGGAGGTAAGGGGACAAGGCACAGTGAGGAATGCTGTACGTGGGGGAAGGCGACATGAGGTGCATGAGAGCAGAGGGTGAGAAGAGGGGCGCAGACGGGACTAAGACGGGAAGTGCGCTTGCGGAAACGCCCCAAGCTGGACAGAATCATCAGTATTAGCAAATAGGTACTGACACGAAGAGTGAGTTTGGGAAAAAGGAATTCGGATGGCAGAACCTGCCCCATACCTATTCTCATCTCACAAGCCACCTGTGATTATCAGATGAAGTCATGCATATGAGAAAACACGCGAGTAAAAGATTTTGGCAAAGAAAAATCCACAACCCGGGAACTGCTATTTCTCTTACTGATGAAAAAAAAAAAATAGCAAATAAATAAATGAAAAGGATGTTCTTGGAAAGACAGCACGGCCAAGGAGGCTGAGTCTGCTGACCTCTCTGAACAGATAGGGAGACCTGTGACCTCTCGCGCTCTTCACTGGGACTTCCCACTTTCCCTGTATGCTCGTCCAGGCCCTAGAAACTCCTTCGCACTTGGGTACCGAGGCTTTTGGTTCAGGCCCATCCTCTGAGTCTTCAAGGTGCTCTGCAATCACATTCACAACAGTGAAGTCAGGAGACCAACTGTCCGCATTACCAAGAAAGATCCTGGGGCCTCCCTGGGCTAGACACATGCTTGTCCACATAGGATCCAGTAGAGAACATCAGTCCTTCTCTTCATGATAGAACCCTGAGTCCTCATGACAGAGACCAGTGTTCTCTCCAGTCACCTGTGTGGGGTCCAGTGGCAGTTCCAGGTGATGTACACCGAGTGGGGACAAGACAGAGACACTGAGAACCATAGGAAACATCACATTAATAAACCAAGGGCAAAGCCCATGGTGGCTAGGCAGCTGTGACAGTGCCTTCACCCTTCCTGATCTGGCACTCCGGCAATCAGCACTCTCAATCGGCCACGGGCTCCCCAGAAACCCTGTGGCTGGCAGCGGCGATCTTTGTCCTGGAGCCTCATGAGTTGCATCCAAAGCAGAAGGAACATCTTCATCCCACTCGAAGTCACTGAGACAGTCAGGAAGCACATTGGTCCACAAGTTGATAATAGAGTCATCATGCACCAAATCTTACAGGACCATGTTCCCCTGGTCCAGCCCTTCTGTGCTCAGCCTGTTGGGGTAGACTCAGTTCAAACTAAATTCATTGACTATAAGGTATGTACGTGGTCCAGAGAGAAAAGGGATAGGAATGCAAAGGTCAGGAATGTGACCTTCAGAGAGAAAGGTCATCCTCCCAGGAAGAGGGTACAGGTGTGTGCTAAGATGGCAAGAAATTGTGGGAGGTGCTGGGTACAGGCTGGGTGGCAAATGAGGAAGGGGAATCAGGCTCCCATTAGACCCGGTAATGACACCCAGTGCACCGAGTGAACTCAGCAGGAGTCCATCTTACCTCTTACCTCAGTTGGACTTGAATCACTGCTCCTAAGACACCGCAGAGTCCCAACCATTATGAGCACTTAGCATTGTTCCCATCTGGATACTTAGTATCCTGTCACATTAGCAAATGTGACACTCCTTCCTGTCCACGAGCCAGGGATCCACAGATACCCACACCAACACTTGCCTCAGAGTCCCCTGACGGCATAGCGAAGGGACCCTGGCAGGGCTACGTGCTTACGAGGCTCAGGAGCTCCACGCAGGGACAGGCAAGAATGACAGGGAAAAGGAACAACTTACTGAGAAGAAATTCTTCCAGTAATAAATTTCCTGAGATAAAAAAAAATTGAAACAATCCCTTTCACACCACCTTCATAAAAATTAAATACTTAGAAATCAACCTAACCTATGAAGTCCTCAACAAGAAAGTCCACAGTACTCAGGAAAAAGAAGTATGGAAGAGAACATTCAACACGGTATCACATCTTCTCTTCAGGGATAGGTTAAACTATTGCTCTTAAAATGGCCACAGTCCCAAATCTGTCACCAATTCAGCGCCATTCCAATTAAAATGCCAACAGCATTTTCAAAGCTGTTAAAAAAAAATCTAAAATTTATAAAGAAGCATATGAGATCCAGAATAGCCATCGCAATCCCAAGGACAACACAAAAGCATGAGGAATGTGACTCGCAGACACCAAGCCACATTACGAAGGAACAGATAAGAACCACATGGTACTGGAACAAACACTGACTGGAGGACAAAGCGCTTCTACGTTGTTGGTGGGACTGTGGACTGATACAAGCATCTTGGAAATCAGTAGAGTGATTCTTCCATAAAAAAAAAAAAATAGAAATTCCACTTGACCCAGTTGTACATCTCTGGGTATTTTTGTCCAAAAGACTTAGACATTCTTACGCTGATGTATCCATAGCCAGGCTGACAACAGCCAAATTCATCGTAGCTAAAGGCTGGAAGCAACCGTCCCAGCTTGCCCAGCAATGACACAGGAAGGCTTAAAAAAAGATTTATAGATACATAATGGTGTTTTGCTCTGCCATAAGGAAAGACAAACCTCAGTCCTTGCTAGGAAAATGGATGACCTGCAGACCATATTCTTGGTGAAATACTTCTGACACAGGAGGTTAAACATGGCATGGTTTGCATAATAAAAGAAACCTAAAGGATAAGTTGCTAAGAAAGCAAAACCAAAAGAGGGGGATGGTAAGAAACAGAGAGATTCGGCACATAGGGAAAGGGGATGGGAGGCCCGTGAGAAGAGAGGAGTAAAGATGGTTGAGATGTGAAATGCACCTGCAGCAATGCCCTACGCTGGGTATAATTATTAGGATTGGCAAATACATACTAACAGAAGTATGGTTGTTGGATAAGGAAATTTCAATAACAATATCTGTGAGTATACCTGTGTTCACTGCACAGGATACCTGTGGCAATCAAATAAAATTATGGATATGACAAAACATTAAAGGATATCAGAAAAACTGAAAAAAATCATAACCCAAGAACTGGTATTTCTCTTATTGATAAAATATTTAGACCAAATAAGTACAAAAATGAAATGTTCTTCCTGGGCAGAGGACGTGTCAGTGGAAACTGTCTGCTGACCTCTGTGAAGAGGCAGGGAACTTGTGACCCTCTGCTGTTTCACTGGGACTCCCCGCTTTTTCTACTTGCTCTTCCAGGCCCTAAAAAACGCCTTTTCACCTGGGCGGTAAGGGCTCTGGTTCCGGCTCATCCTCCACATCTTCCAGATCTTCTGCAATCACATTCAGAAGTATGAAGTCAGGACATGAACTGTTATTACCAAGACAACTCCTGGGCTCTTACTGGGCTGACACACACACGTTCACAAAGGACCCAGGGCAGAGCACTTGTCCTTTTCCCCACGACAGGGCCCTGAGTCCTCTTGACAAAGAGATTTCTTCTCAGTCATTTCTGTGGGGTCTAAAGGCAGTTCCAGGTGATGTGTACATAGTGAGGATGGGACGGGGACACTGAGAACCACAGGATATGTCACAATATTACATCGAGAAATAAAGGGCAAAGCCTGTGGTGGCTGGGCAGCTGTGGCGTGCAAGGTTAAGCATCAAGAGGCACAAAAGTTACGGAAAAAAGGAAAAGGGGTACGGAAGAGGACATTTAACATGGAGACATTTTCTGTTCGTGGAAAGATGGGACAAATGTTGCCAAAATGGTCACACTGCCAAAACTGATACAATTCACTGTCATTCTCCTCAAAGTACCAATAGCGTTTTTCACAGAATTAAAAAAAACCCTAAAAGTGATAAGGAAGCAGAGGAGACACGCAAGAACCAACACAATCCTGAGCAACACCGCGAAAGCAGGAGGCGCCAGAGTCACAGACACCAAGCCATATTACAGAGCAATGGTGAGAACCACGTGACACTGACACAGACACCAAACTGGTAGCCCAGTGAAACAGAATTGAGGACCCAGGGACAACCCAAGGCACCTCTGACCACGGGGTGTTTGACAAAATGTCCTAAAACATACACTGAAGAGGAGAGGGCCTTTTTACCAAATGTTTCTGAGAAAACTAGTTGTCCACATGCAGAAAAATGAATCCATACACACCATGTGCCTGCCCTGTGCTAAAATCAAATCAAAATGGCTCCAAGACCTAAACGTTAAATCAGAAGCACTGAGCCTGCTGCAAGATAAAGTAGACAAAACCTTTAAAGATACAAAGATAAGCAAGAAGCTTCCCAAGAAAACATCTTACTGCAAGAGATATGACACCCACAAATCAACAAACGCAATGATATTAAAGTAAAAAGTTTCTGCAACCAAAGGAAACAACCAAGAGAGTGAAGAGAGCCACTCTGATGGGGGAAGGTGTGGCCATCTGCACAGTGGACAGAGGACTCATAACTAGAACGTACAATGAATCGACAAAACATCAGGCTTCCCAAAGCAAAGACTCAAGCTAAGCCAAGTAACTTAGATTTTTAGACATGTTTCAGAAGAATAAATACAAGTGGAAAACAAAGTTTAGCATAGGTAGCCACAAAGGAAACACAAGTTCAAACAACAGTGTGTAGAGACTGTGAGGACAAAAAAAAAAGGGGGCGGGGGGGGGGGGTTCTACATTGTTGGTGGGGCCATGAACTGGTACGACCATTATGGAAATCAGTATGATCATTCATAAAATAAACTAACTGCAAACAGAGGGCTGGCATAATACCACGGTGTTCAGAGATCTTGCTTAGCAAGTATAATACCTTGAGTTCAATTCCTTAATTTCACATAAACGGAGTGTGGTGGCGCACGCCTGGAATTCCAGCACTCTGGATGCTGAGGCAGGACTGCTGTGAATATGAAGCCCATCGGGGCTTCATAGTGAGGGGAGGGTCAGTTCAGATCCAGAGGGAGACCTTTCTTCAAGAAAAAAAAATCACAACTAAAAGTAGAAATTCCACTCAATCCAGATGTACCTCTCCGGGTATCTTTTCAAAAGAGTTAAAACATTCTGATGCTGCATTCATAGCCATGTTTATTGCAGAAAAGCTCATACTAGCTAAATTCTGGATGATGCAGGTAAGTTTATCAACAGATGAACAGGTACTGTGGTTTGGATTTGAAATGTCCCCCAAAGCCTCATGTATTTGGAACTGTGTGTTATTGGATAGTCAGGTCTGCCTGGAAGGGTCAAGTGTTTAAGGTTTGACTGAGGAGGATCGGGGCAATTTGTTGGGATTGGGGATTGCGGATTGCCTAGGGCAGAGACTTCAGGTGTTTGCTCTTGACGTATGGGCCTGGAAGTGGTGGGGAGGGCAGCGGCAACTGGAAGCTTAAAGTACTAAGAGGAAGGAAGAACCTGGGTTGCCGGTTCTTCCGGGGAAAGCTCATTGGCTTCCTCCTACTTCCCTTGGCTTCCGTTAGCAAAGGGGGAGCAGCTCTCCAGCCTCTGCTATGCGCCATCACCATTGCCAGCTGGCCTATAAGTGGACTAAGTGTGGTCATTTGTGGGAAAATAGATGCACCTTGAGACCATTATTCTTAATGAAACAATTCAGGCACATAAGGTTAAAGACTGCGTGGTTCGTCTAATATACGAAAACTATGGGACCAGTGTTTCTTCTGAGTGGTTAGAGTACTCGCCTAGCAGGCTCAAGGCCCTAGGATTGAGTCTCCAGCACCCCATAAGCCAGGCTTACTGGACACCTGTAGTCCCAGCACTTGGCAGGCTGAGGCAGGAGGATTTCCATGTTTTGTAGGCCATCCTGGGCTACATGGTGAGTTCACCACTAGCTTGGAGTACAGAGTAAAACCCTATTTAAAAAAAAGAAGAAAGAAAAACCTGAAGTATAAAACAGTAAGAGAACAAAGCAAAAGCATGCTGGTTAGAAGAAAGGCAGACTTTGCACACGGGAGACGAGGACGCGAGGCACGTGAGAAGGGAGGGTGAGAGGAGACGAGGAGGGGAAACGGCTAAGCCGCAAAGGTGCTGCGGTAGCACCCTCGGCGGGGTTGACTCCTATGACTCACAAATACATACAGCAAAAGAATAACCGTGGAAAACCCTGAAGGGCACTAATTGTCCCTGTAGTTATTTTGACCTCATGGTCTACCTGTGATAATCAAATGAGATCACTGATATGAGAAAACACTAAAGTAGAAGATATTTGAAAAAAACGAACAGGGAACTACTATTTCTCTTATTGATGAAAGATTAATAGCAAATAAATAAAAGAGTTATTCCTCCTGGACAGAAGGCATGCCGATGGAGGCCATGTGTGTTGACCTATGTGTAGTACGCAGTGAAACCTGTGGCCTCTCACTCGGGGCTTCCCCTCCTTTTCCCGCATGGTCTCCCAGGCCCTGGAGACTCCTCAACTGGGCCCCGAGGCTTCCGGTTCCAGCTCAACCTTTGAATCTTCCAGGCGTTCTGGATGGCACAATCACATTCAGAAGTATGCAGTCAGGAGAACAGATGCCCCCACCCCAGGAAAAATCACAGGGCCTTGCCGATCCTGACACATCCGTGCCCATGTAGGACCCAGGGCTGAGCACCTGTCCCCATCCTCAAGACAGAGCCCTAAGTCCGCATGACAGATACCCTTGTTGACCCCTATCATACACATGGGGTCTCGTGGCACTTCCAGGTGATTTGCACAGAGCGGGGAGGTGACAGGAACACTGGAAAGTCCAGGGAAGGTCACGATATCACATTAAAAATCAAGGGAAAAGTGAGGTGTCCACAGTATGAACACCCATGTCTTAGCCATGTCTTCATAATGGGAAACATAATCTACATAGATGAAGAAGCCTTCACACGGCACCAGACGTGCAGACTGGGGCAGCTCGGGGCATCAGGGTGGGCCCTCCTCTGCAGTAAGCTTGTGGACCAGGACCACAGCCACAAGCTCACAGAAGCCCTAGGCTAGGTTGATGTCAGTGCTAGCCAGGTGCACAGATCCTACAAGTGCTGACTGAGGAAAAAAGCCACGCTCTGCCTGGGTGGAACGTCTGCCTCAGCCGGACCAGCTGCTGGTCCTGATCCTTGAACAGGAGTGGGGTCTCCCTGGAGGCAGAGAGCACAGGGGCACCTGTAGAGCTGCCTAGAGAAGGTAGGGGTGATAGTGGGGACGGTGGAGAGGGACCCCAGGAAGCAGAAGTCTCATTCAGGCACATGCTTGTGACCTGCCTCTGTGCAGGAAAAGGACTTGTGTAAGATCCAACGCTCTCCTCGTCAGCCATCTGGACTCAAAACTGGGTCCCCACTGTCCCCTCCTAAAGATGTGCTTCAGTTCAGCTGATGGCCTAAGTATCCCTTTGGCAACAGAGACCTACAAAGGGCACTGAAGATGTACAGTGAGTGTTTAAAGAAAAACACTTACTACAGGAAAAGTCAGGCATCAATCCCCCTCAAAACCCGCTCCCTTGCTGGCAACACCCTTATGCCCTTTCCCTGCCACTTCCTGAAGCAGCTCTGGAAAGTCCTCTTTCCAGAATGTCCCTACCAGGTTGATAAAAATGCAGAGATTGTGGCTGCCTCGTGCCACGCAAGGGACAGGCACGTTAGGAGACATAACCTACACAGATGATGTTTTCACATGCAATGACCTCACTCACCCTTTAGTCACTGGTCCTGGCACTGTGACTGTTTCTGGCTCTTTCTCAAAGACAAAACGATCATGAAGGCCAGCATTTTGAATCGATTCAGGACACAGAGGCAGCCATGCCTGTACCCCTGATGACACTCCCAGAAGAGGACTCCCAGAGCGGCGACAGAAGCAGCAAGCACAACGGACCTCCGTCTCTATCACCAGCCTCACCATGTGGCTCCACCCTTTCCACCCACCCACCCATGAATGGACTGCGACCTTCTGAGACTGTGAGGTAAAATTAACTTTCCTCCCAAAAGTCGTGGGTGCCAGGTATTCTGTCCCAGCAACAAGAAAGGAACTAAGACGGTAAAGCAGACCTTAAGGTTCCTCTTCATCTGAAAACCGTCAAACTGTGCAAATGTAAAAGCATCAACTCTCACGTCCTCTCCACACTGGCCCGTCATGTCTGAACCATGCACACACGACAGGCAGCCGTCTGCAGCCCTAGGAGGACAAGGGGGCCACGCTACCCACCAACCATCTCCCAGTCCTTGTGTACAGGGATGCTTGGCTAATTTTGAAGCTGAATCGTAGAACCATTTGCTTAAGCTCCAAAAATAAATGCCACCGGGAATTAGAATGTGATTTTAGACACAGATCACCCTCCGTGGACTCCCAGGGTTGCTGTCTGCGACCACACTGCTGCAGAAGCTTACTGATGACTCTCCAGGCGTATCCATCGTATTTTCCCTAAGGTATTCCACATTTTCTGTGTGACTGTGAGCTGGGATTGACGTGCCATGCTGTTTATTTATTTACTCAGAAGCAATAGAGGAGTATTTCCTGGTGTGAGGTGAGCGGGAGGCCCGCTCATTATGTAAGTGAACCGTTTTTTTTCCTTTGAGCAACAGAGAATTTTTATTCAAGTGAAATCTTCAGCAGAACCTCAATTCATAACAAGAACGAGCTGAGCAGCCGAAGAGGTTGTGTGGTGGTCCACAGCCCTGCGTGCTCTGCTTCCCGCCTCCCTCTCCCCCAGCATCCCCTGCCACCAGCTGGATGCCTGGTGACCATCCTACACACCAGTCCAGCTGCAGTGCGAACTCTGGCTTTTTAACACTTCATTCTATTGGAAGGCTTGGGGATGGGGGATGGTGGTGCTTAGTTTTGTGGGATTAAGCCTCAGGACTTTACCTGAGCTACATCTGCAGTGTTCTTTTTTTTAAAATATTTTTTTAGGACAGGTTCTCATTAAATTGCCCGGGTTACGCAGCAACCTGCAATCCTGCTGCCTAAGCCTCCAGTGTGCTGGGATTACAGGTGTGTGCTTCCATGCCTGGGTAAAGTTGGCTCTTTATCACTTCAGCAACCACTGATATATCGAGAATCTATCCCATTGTCCTGGATAAACTATCTCTGTGTCATAAATTGACAGGAGACTGGACATAACTTGAAAATGTGGGAGGCTCAAGAAAGAATAGGCTTTCCATGATACTTTGTCACTATCCCACCTATGACGTAATAAAAAGATTTGGCTTCTGTTCCTCTGTTCTGGACCAAGTGATATTTTATTATAATATTTGGTATTCTGCCCGGTCCCTAATAGAGAGCTCTTAATCCCTTGGACTGCAGCGTGTGATGGGCAAATCTCTTGTTGTAATGAGGCTTGTTCCTGCTGGACTCCTGTACGGGGGCCAATCATCAGAGAGACCAAGTCATAATCAGAAGATTGGAACTTTTGGCTCCGTTCTCAGTCCTCTGGGAAGGGAAGAGGGTCTAGAGACCCACCACGTCTATGTGACGATACAGCTCCTTCATGAACTACAGGGTTCAGAGAACAAACAGGATGGCAAATATACCCACATGCCAAAATGGTGACACCCTCCACCCCAACAGCAATGGCATGGAAGCTCCCGCCCTTGGGACACTTCCAGAATTCACCGTATGTTCATTTGGCTACTTATTTATACCCTGTAAAGCAGGGACCCCCAATCCTGGGGCTATTAGGAAGCCATGGCTTGTTAGGAACAGAACCACATGGCAGAAGGTAAGCGGTGGGCCAGTGGGAGTAGCATCTTCTGCACGCACAGCCACTTCCTGTCACCTGCCTTACTGCATGAGGTCCACTTCCTACCAGATCAGCTTCTCATAGGACTGTGAACCCTACTATGAACTGCGTGCCTTAGTTACTTATTCATTGATGGGACATATTTCCTGTCATCCACAACTTAAGGGAAGAAAGGGTTATTTTAGCTCACAGTTACAGGAGGTTCCAGTCCATTCATGGGTGGCAGGCGATGGTGGAATGTCTGGCAGAGGCCTAGCAGGGAAAAAACCAAAAACTGCTAACGACAGAGCAGACGAGAAGCTAAGCAAGTAAGGAAGGGCAGAGTCAGCACAGACTTCCCCAGGTCCTGTCCCAGCGGTCTGCCTCTCTGAACCAAGCCCCTGGCATCTGGCCCTTCTAACCAGCCTCCATCTCTTAACAGCACACAGAATCCACAGATACTCCACAACACCCAAATACATGCGACTTGTGAGGGACATTCTAGACCCCAACCGTAACATTCCACCCCTGGCCTCCAAAAGACTCATGTGCAGGGGGGCTGGAGGAATAGGTCAGCAGTTAAAGTGCCTGCCTAGCAAATGCTAAGTACCCAAGTTCAATTTCCCAGCACTACCTGAACGGAACGTAGTGGCGCACACCTACAATACTAGCACTCAGGAGGCTGAGGCAGGAGGATTGCTGAGTTTGAGGCCAGTCTGGGCTACAGAATGAGCTCAGAACAAGCCTGGACTACAGAGTGAGACCCTGTCTCAAAAAAGAAGAAAAAAAAAGGGAGGGGGGAACCACCACAGGTCCATCTCTCCATGAAAAATGCATTTAGTTCTGCCTGAAGAGTTACAAAAGTCACAGAAATTCCAGCACTGCCAGAAAGTCCAAGTCCAAAGTCACCTCTGAGACTCAAGCCAAACTTTGCTGCGAGCTCCTGTGAAAATCAAAGAAAAGTGAAACACTTTCAACACGCAATGGGATAGGGTAAGCATTACCATTCCAAAAGGGAGGAAGAGGAAAGTAAAAAAGCAATCGGACCAAACCGAGAATGAAGTCCAGTGGGACCTGTAGTTCCATTAAATCCTGTAGCTCCGCTATTGTGGTTTGGATCCAGAATGTCCCCCAAAAGTCTCATGTATTTCAATGTTACAGATTGTCTATGGAACCATGTGCTGTTGGGAGACTGGGGCCTAGTCTGGCATGTAAATTGGATTACAGGCGTGTAGTGGGGCTTACCACACCTTCCACACCTGGATCCAGGAAGGGCTGATCACTGGGCTGAGACCTGGAAGGATATATAAGCTGCTTCCTGCCTTCCTCGGAGGACTGGTCTCAACTCGTCTTGACTTGGCTTCCTGAGTGTGATGTCATGCGGAGCCGCCTCCACCTCTGCCTCTGCCATGTACTTCCATTGCTGCCAGCCATGTCTGAATGGACTATGACCTTCTGAAATTGTGAGCTAAAATAAACCTTTCTTCCTCTAAATTTGTGGATGTCAGCTATTGAGTCACAGCAAGGAAAAAGTAACTAAGACATCCACCTAGGTGAGATGTGAGCTCAGGTGGCCCTGCCCCACTGCACTGCCACTGTCCGCAACCTCCATGGCTTCTCTTTTGGGCTGGATCTACTCATAGCCTGTGGCCCTTCCTCAGCAGACAATCCACATTCCTGGCACCTCCAAATTTCAGAGATCTCTATTACACTTCCAGCCTCACCTGCACAACTTCACGCACTGCCCTTGCAGGGACACATTGCCTGGACTCCAAGGCCTTCTTCTGAAATGTGGCTGTAAAGCCTGCAAGTTCTGAGATAGCTAAGCTACATGGGGATTCACTTTCCTAGGTTGCCCTTCAGGAAATGTTCCTGGGCTCTCTTCTCAAACTCAAGTTTTTTGCCTTTGCACCCATGAGTACATTAGGGTGGACTCTTGCTGATTCCTTAGATGCCCACAAAGCATCTTTCCTGGAGTCCTGACTTCAAGTACTTGGCTTCTTCAGCAGCCACATTTTGCTCCAATTTTGCAGTCAAAACTGCAGTTGATTTCCTCTGTCATTACTTTCTGCTTTACAAAGTAGAGCTGGCTGAAAGCTGGAGGTAGTACCCATGGGACAGCCTGAATATCGGGCTACCTCAAAATTTCCTCTGCCAGATCAATTAGTTCACTACCCTTAATCTCAGTTTCAGGTAAAATCTCAGGGTGGGGCCAAAACGTCAATACACTCTGTGCCAGAGCTTAACACACATGGTTTATAGACTAATTGCCAACAGAATTCTCCTTCCCATTGGGAACCCTTTGAGCTTGGTCTTTACAATCCACACTTCCCACAGCATTCTGGCCTTCTGAGCTCTGACCAGAATCTCCCACCAAACTCACCTCACAGCACTCTAAGCCTTCCCCAGCCAGAATTTTCACAGCTTTCAGAAGTCCTCCCACCAACAAGTTCCAAAAGGTTCTAACCAACATTGTTGGATAGTCGCAGCAACGACCTCATTTCCAGTACCAATTTCTTAGTTATTTATTCATTGCTAGAACACATTTCCTGACACCCACAACCTAAGGGGGAAAGGTTTATTTTTAGCTCAGATACGAAAGTTTTCAGTCCATTCATGGGCAGCTGTCAATGATGGGAACGTGTACAGAGTCCTGGCAGGAGAAAAACCACTAACGGTACGGCAAACAGGAAGCCAAGGGAGCATAAAAGGGCAGAGTTAGTATATATACCGCTCTAGTTCCTGTTCCAATTATTTGCCCCTTCTGGGTCATGCCCCAAGAATCTGCCCCCTCCAGCTAGGCCCCATCTCTTAACAGCATATGGACTCCATTGATATTCCACACTACCTGAATACATAAGGCCTTTGGGGTACATTCCAGATTCAAACCATAACACTTTGTACGCAAGGAAACTAGGGCACACACTCTGTATGATGAACCCAAAGCTTATGATCTAAGATGAAGCTGAAACAGTAATGTCAGCACCATCCCACCTGACTTATCTTCCACAAAACCGGTCCCTAGTGCCAAAAAGGTTGAGGACCATTGTTTTAAAGTAGCCTTTGTAATAAACCATCAACAGTATGTACACTTTTTTTCTGGGCTCTATGAGCCAATCCAGCAAATTACCAGAACAAATTATTTTCACGAGGAATTCTCTTAAAGTATATGAAAGAGATGGAGTTCTTTTCTTAGAGGGAACAGAAACACTTAGCTCACGGCAGTACAACTGATTGCTAATGGCTGCTTCACTTAAAGCCAAGAGCTCAGGAAAAGGAGGAGGTGCATATATTTATTCCTTGTACAGCAATCTCATGAATAGTGTTTGAAAAAGTCTTATTAAAATATAATTCAAAACTATGACTTCCAATAATGACTATCTTCTCCACCCTACCTGAGCAAAATGATTTTCCTCTCAGAAATAAAAATCAGGAGAGAGACTGAGTTCTAAGACCCAGGCACTCATAATGTGGGTGCTACCTCTCCAACTCAGTCATATGATCTGACCATATGAAATAGAATTTGCATGATTTGTCCTCAGAAAAGTCATGAGAGTCCAAAAATTTTCTGGAGTCATCCAGTTGTTGTCCTTCGGTATCCTGACATCAGTTAAGTTCAACATCCAGAAATATCCTTTGATTTGTTCTTTCTCTGGTATCTTGTGTCCTTGGGATCAAAGCCTCTTTCACTGGCACCAAATAATGCCCAGTGAGGGGTTTTGGCCACATAATCCTGTGCGCTGAATGATTTTGATCTGCCGCTATCTTCGTACTCCTGGATGAGCTCCTGGAAGCGGTCATAATTGATCCACGTCCACCACTCTCCATCAATCTTAAACTGAAAAGAAAACAAGTTATCAGGTCAAAAGTCAACATATACATAAGAAAAAAATCAAGTACATATAAAAATTATATAAATATGAAAAATCACAACTGGTAACTTGAATTTTTTTCTGTCAGGTTTAAACTTTTACATGTTCCAAGTACAGTTTCCTGTCAAAGCATGTGAACGTCACTGAAGGGGCAGTTTCCTTCCCCTGGATGACTCAGCTCCTGAAGAAGGAATAGTGCCTAGAAATGGAAGTCAAGTTTACGTTGAGCAATGTCACTAACAGCAGTAAACAGTTTGGTGTGACCATGTGTTAGTAATGGTCAGACCAATTCCGAGTCCTGTGGTTGCTGCTGCTAATCTGGTTTTGGTTTCCATGGGTGTGCCTGCAGCACCTGGTGGAAGCTTTTTTCATCATTGAACTTTGCATGAGTTATTAGTAAAGCTTTCATCAGTGCTGTCTAATTCTGCAATGCTAACTACATCACTCAAACCAGCCTAATGTACATGCGAAAGTCTTGTTAGGAATTTCAATTCAATAAAGAGAATTGATCCTATTTGTTCACTCTGAAGAAAATTGCTTCTCAAAAGTCAGAGGGGAGTAATGACCTGAAATGAAGGGGGTTAAAAGAAAAAAAAAAAAAAAAAACAGAAAGAAAGTTGAGGTGGTTGCACAGAAAACAGAAATTGAACTGGGAAGGCTTTTAATTCAAAACATCTGTTTGGCATTTATTTGTGTGAATGTATAATACGCTGAAATGTTACTTATAAACAGACAAGTATTCCTGTTATACCTCTGTCTTAAAGGAAAAAAAGATTAAAAATGTTAAGCAACAGTCTCTTGTTCTGGCAAAAAAAAAAAAAAATGAAAATAAATAGGTTCTTGGATTTAAAGTATGCAAAATTTAAATAGTATCCAATTTTTTATCCAGCAGCTAAGAGCATTAGAGTAGGAAGAATGCTAAATAAATATAGAAGTTTAATGAGTTCATCTCTGAATTATGAGAGGTTTTCTTCTAGTAAGACTGTTCTTTGAAATGGTGCCTAAGGACTCAATAAACTCTATAACCCATGATGTAAAAATCCGTATCTTCATTTTCCCTCCCAAGGATGACCATCCCTAAGTGTTCTCTACCACCATGAAAGAAATGGCTGTCATGCCCAGGTGTTGACCCTCAAATCTACACAAGTACAGGTAATCTCCTTTTCCTTGGCCACTCACATTCCAAAATGGCCAGACCCCATCAATTCTTCCTGAGCAGAATTCTTGCCAGAAGTGACCTTATGTGACCTAAGGGAGGCCCTTGCTCTGGGACTTGGCAAATCTTTCAACTGATCACAGTGATACGATCATAGTTTTGGCTTACCTCAAGTCATCAGAAGGTCTGAGATTATGCTTCCAGCAGAAGAGATTCACGCTACCTAGAATGTAGTCTGAACATCAAATGTGCATCTGGAGGCCCTTTATGAGCTGCCTCCCCTTTCTCCCCCACCCCTTCAACACTGGATACTGAACCCAGAGATTCAACACAGGGTCTTCACACCAAGCTACATCCCCATCCCTTTTTAATTTTTTTTATTTTGAGAAAGGGTCTCCCTAAATTGCCTAGGCTAGGCCTGAAACTTCAATTCTCATGCCACAGACTCCCAAATGCTAAATTACAGGTGTGTAAATACAGGTATGCTGCCTTCCCCTGTTGTCTCCAATGCTGTTTCTCTGATTAACACCAGCTTGTTTCAGGACTCATCCTTTACTCTGTGAAGTTTCCAGAATCCTTTAGACCATAGCAGCTGCCTTACAGAAGACCTCCCTCCTCCCTATGCCAGAACTAGAGCAACAGCAGCACATCATAACTGCTTCTGAGTGACCCACCTCACCTGAGCCATCAGGACAGCCAGGTGAGTGAACTGTCTGACTTATGTATGATGTCAGGTAGGACATGCAGGAGCCCTCCCTTTCCTCCTCACCTCTAGAAGGTGAAACAAAACTGGAAGGCCAAAAAAAAAAAAAAAAAAAAAAAAAAAAAAAAAAAAAAAAAAAAAAGCACCTGTTGGAACCTTGCTGCTACTGACTTCACAGAACAGACTGTTCACGCTAAGAAGGAACCATACAGTTGACCAGCTATACGGTGATCTCCCAAGTAGCACAGAAGCGGGCACATCATCACAGGTGTGCCAGTAAAATGAGACCAGTAGTGATGCCTCCTACTGTTCCTCCCAACAGTATTTACAGAGTGCCAACTGGACTACATCCTAGCACGCTGGGAGGCTGAAGCAGGAGGACTTCAAGCCTAAGCCCAGCATGGGAAACTCAGTTGACTTAATAAGGCTATGTCTCAAAATCAGAAGTAAAAATATGGATGGGGATATAGTTCAGGATGAAGGCGCTGGGCTCCCCAGTACCACACATGCGCAAAAAAGAATTATTAAACAACACAGCATGTGCAGTAACATAATAATGTCCAAAGCACTTCAAGGACACACAGAACGATGTGACGTCACAGCTGCGCCCGGGAGTGTGACCCTGGATCTGATCTCTCAGGATCTGTTATCCCATCCTTCCTCCTCCCTCAAACTTGGCCAATAACCACTTTTTGTGGACAGTCTACAGTAGCTAATGATTACTTAAGAGAGCAACAGACTAAGTTTTTTTCCCACTATTTTTATTAATATACAGATGTAATACGTAGTATTTGCAATGAATTTGGGTGTTTCGTATATCTATGTATCACATCGACTTCACAATCCCTTCCCATTTTCTACCCTCCCACGCCCTCCCTATCCCTTCCCTCAGCTCCGGCTATGACTTCATATGGTTCCAAAGAATGTCTGTGTTCTGGGTTTTGCAAGTCCGAGAAACCATACAGTGTTTAACCTATTAATCTTCCGCGCCTAAGTCATTTCACTTAAGTCACCACTCTACCCCAGCTTCCTATTCCTCTAATGGGTTCGCAGTAGTTAAATTTTGATATCTCTTCTCTGAATCCAACCAATCCCTTTATTGGGATACTCACCAAAAGTTGTTTTTTTTTTTTCCGTATTTTCCTATATCTTTGTTGCCACTGTTCCACCTGGCCTTACCCACCAGTTCACATTAGAAAATAACTATAAGCATGTAGTTCAAAAGACTAGTTCATTTGGGCAACAGACTTAAGTTTTGTTTTGCTTTTTTAAACCAGAGCCTATGGGGGAAGAAGGGAGGGATAGATTTTATAGCTCAATCTTGTGTGTTACACCCCACCCCCCAAACAACAAACAAACTGTATGCAACACACTGCAATTTTTAGGCTGTTGGCTGCAACTCAGTAAGTGGAATTCTTCTCTACTAATGCATTTTTTAAAAGTTCCAAGATGTGGTCTGTACTGACTCTAAAATTCATCCTAGCTTAAAGTGCAAAAAACCAGCTGTATGGATAAGACAATTTTAAGTTAGAATCTCAGCTCAGGCTGCCATAATGGAATGACATAGTCTAGACAGCTTAAATGACAGAAATGTATTTCCCACAGCTTTGGAGGGCAGAAGTCCAGGCAGTGGCTCCTGCCATGGCGAGGGCTCTCTTCCTAGCTTGCCGAAGATAGCCTTCTTGCTGTGCATCAGTGGCCTTTCCTCAGTCATACGCACAGAATGACAGTAAACTAATATGCTAGCTGGCTTTATAAGGAGACCACTCCTAAAACATCAGAGACCTCACAACTTCCTTAACCTTGGCTCCTCCTCAAGAAGCCCATTTCTACATCCTGCCACGATGGCGGTCAGGGCCTCGACAGAAGCAGGGATGTGGAGGTGCCCAACACTCAGTCCACGACAGCAAGCAACGGAGACGCGTGCAGAGCCACAGACCCAGGCTGGAACTATGTAGCCATAATGCCCAGGATCTGAGAATAGAAGCACCAAATAAAACTGGCTGAGAACAAGTCAAACTGTTTCACGCAAAAGGCAGAAGCCGAAAGGGCAAATGCTGCTGGAAGACAGCTGCATAAACAGAGAGAAGAAACCCCAAATCATAAAATCTGAGGTTAAGTATCCTGAGAACAAGGTCACTCTGCTTTAGGAATTCCTCAAATCCAAGAATAGAGGGTGAAGTAAATCTATGCAGAACTGCAAATAAACTCAAAAGGTCACAGATGATCACAAAAGCATTAAGCACAGCACTGCTACGTAAAGCTGCACTGTGGAGGACCTGCGGCCTTGCCAGCCAGATGGGCAGCGTGAGCTCCTGCACTCACAGAGGCAGCCCAGCTGTGGCCCAAAGATGATAATACTAGGAAAGTTCCTTACTATGATGTCTAAAAAGGTTCTACTAAAGATGGTGGATTAAGAGCACATACTGACTTGGACTTCCTCTTGAAGCCCCACCTAAAATGATGACAAGGGCACTGGAAAAGAGATGCCAGGAGATGCCAGGACAGGAGGAAGCAGTGTCAACTCTAGAGGCTGAAAATATGGCCAGTGGGCAGCACCTGCCTTAGCGGACCCGAGAGCAGAATCCTAAGACAGGAAACAGAGGAATCTTTCAACCCATGCATGCTTCAGAATTCTCCAAAGGCTCAGAGACTGGCTGTATCAGTCACCCCTGGAACAGGAAGACGAGGAAGCAGCAAAACTGTTAGAATATCACGCTCCCCATCCCCTGTGCATAGGCAGGGCTGGGCGCCTCCCATCCACACCTCAGCAGAAGACAAGTGCAAGAGAGGATCTGTGGTCTACAGGCAGCAGGCGCAGGTGAGGACAGGGCCACTATACTGGCAAGGGGAGGTTAAAACAGCCCTACTCGCTTTCTTCCTTCCAGACCAGACCACAGAAACTGTGGAAAATGACAGCCCAAAGGATGGAGTGGCAAATACTAAGTTTGGAGTCTCTAAGGAAAGGCCCAGCTACGTCCCTCCAGGACAGGACAGGCCCACACCCTGAGGACTCCTGGATGCTTTCAGTCTCCCACTCTCAAATAAGAACAGGTCACCCAGGACCCCCAAGCAGCTAAGGAACACTTTTCTGAAGTCAAAGAGAGACACAAAACCACAAGAGTAACAGAATAAACAAAGCCTAGTCAGGAAAAGTCGACACCAACAGACAACAGCTACAGATTTTTCTAATGTGAGAAATTCAGAATACAGTCATGTGACAGAACAAAATGGGGTGACAGTGGGACTTGGGGGGAAAGGTACAGGAGGGTCCAAGGGGGCAGTAGAAGGGGCTGTAATTTTGCAGCAATATATGTGTGCAAAATAGTCAAGTGCAATGTAAACATTATGCAACATATATATAATATTAATAAAATGGGGGAAACAACTATAGTAATTATGGTTGATATACTTAGAGAAGAGAAAATATTATGTTTATTTAAATGCTAAAAAGGAACATTCGATAAATTTTTTAAAACACCCTCAATTTTTAAAATAGAGAAATGGAAATGAACGATTCATAAGTTATAAAGGATACTTCTTAAAATATACACTTAAAAAAACTATAAAAATAGGAGAAAAGATTTTAAAATAATTAAGACATTAGACCAACACTTAATTTTTAAAATTCTGTGGGTTCTAAAATGAAAGAATAAAAATAGAGGGAGAAAATTTTAATAAAACAGTTCTGAAAAATATTTAGAAAGTGAAACACATGAATAAGTGGGCCAGCAACAGATAAAAATAAACCGCTAGGTATGGGAGGAGGGCCTTGTACTCTGGGAGGCGGAGGCAAGGGGAGCAGAAGTCCAAGCCCCATCTGGGCAACTGAGCAACTTAGTTGAGACTCTGTCTCAAAATAAAAAATAAAATGGGCTGAGGATGTAGCTCTGTGCAAAAAGCCCTGGGTTCAATCCTCAGGACTAGAAAAAGATACACACATATACACATGCATGTGTGTCTGCTGTCTAAGGCACCACAGTGAAATTTTAAAATGACACTCACAAAAGATCTATAAGTAAACCATGGTCACGTACAAAGGATTAAAAGCAAGAATGGCATATGAGTTCGCAGTAGCTGCACAAGCTTGCAGGAACAACAGCTTCCAACTGAAAACTCTACAATACAACTACTAACTAAGAATTAGCGGAAAAATGAAAGAACAAAAGCATTTTTAGACGTTTAAGGACTCAGTGATTGTACATCTCCATAGCTTTTTCTAGGATTCCACTGCAGCATGAATCCACGTGAAGGAGAGTAAATCAAAAAGACATTTGGGATCACAGAAATGAGACTGACTCACACAGAAAAGAGCTGAAAGAGCCCCCAGGATAACAGCCGAGTGTGTGTGAGCTGTGTGCCTGCAGGTCTGTGGGAGGGAAAGATAGAAGGAGAAAGACGGGGAGAGAGGGAGGAAGACCGAAAGAGAGCAGGAAGGACAGAGGGAGAGATGGGGAGGGGGGAAAGAGAGAGCACTTGCCAAAGCAGAAGCATCAGAAAGTACTTCTGCAGGGATTTCTTTTAAAAGATAAACCGGAAACCAAAGACTGTTATGCGTATGGACAAGCCTACCAAAAAGAAACCCATTCCTTAAAAAAGATAAACCTGGTAGAAAACCCAACATATTTTAACATTGGAGAAGAGTAACAGACAAAGAGCCTGAAACTTGCATTAGCTAAAAAACACAGAAATCTAGACAAAGGAAAAATAAAATAGTTAATTCTGAAGAAACTTAAAGACTGTGCCGGAAACAAACAGCCACCATAGAAGACTGTGTGACTCAGGAGTAGTCAGTGCTCACGTAGTGACAATAAGGCAACTGACCACCATAATCTGACTAACGTCCTCGTGTGTGTATACTGGGGTGGGAGGAAGGTAAGAGGCAGAGGAAAGCTTGATGATTATCTTCCAAAGTTTGCAGAGAAGAGACCCTGAGCAAAATGGCAGATAGCATTAGCCATGTAAGGACACTACTTAGAGATACAGAGATAAATTTCAGAAGAATAAGCTAGAAAATGCAAAAGTAGTGGTCATTTGAGAAAAGAAAGAAAAGAGGTGCATGTGTGTTTAATGAGGGCACAAGAACTACTCTCTTCCTGTGGATATTAGAAACCAAGTCAGAGCTGGTGGTGTACACCCATACTCACAGTTACTAGGGAAGCTGAGGCAGGAGGATCATAAGTTCAAGGCCAGTCTGGGCAACACAGCAAGATGTGTAACTGTACACATATGTAACTATGCATATCACTGTACACATAGTAACCACATCCATTCAAGACAGGAGAAGGTATGTTATTAACAATCTAATCCAAAAATGCAGGAGAAAAAAGACTAGCAAGAAATGCTTGTGAGATGCCCAACTCTGTAATAGCCACTAAGTCTGGTTTTCCATCTTGTATAATTATGAACACAGTGTGGTTGTAGTCCCATCTTCAAAATATGAGCGAGCTCTAAAAAAAGCTAAGTTGCAAATGTGCCAAAGACCATATTCTTAGTAAATGGAAGGCCTAAGATTCAAGTTCAAGGGTGTTAAAAAGCCCACAATCATTACATTGTCCCACACTTAGCTTTCAAAGTGGAATAATGAAAGCTCTAATAAAAACTACGTCTATCATATAGTTCTGGGACATAGGAGAGACAGACAGATGGACATCAGATCCATTGAGACACAGACAAATAGATATTTTGGATCTTATTTTACATACAACATTTCCAAATTAACTCACTAGTTTTCTAAATGTTATAGTAAATTATCTATAGATTCCAAATTCTAGGACACTAGCTTTTCTCAGCATCAAGTTAATTCGCACATGGAGGAGAAACAGGCCACCTGCTGACTAGCTTCTCTCCTCCAGTACAGCACAAAAGGCATCAGCAATGCTTTGAGGCACACGCAGAAGAGCCTACAGCCTGTGCGCAGACCACCAAAGCCAGCACATTCTGCCTTTGATTGGTTCTGTCTTACCTACACGGCTCCTAGCCCTTCCGGCAAAATACTAATTAAAAAAAGAAATAAAACTGCCAGAGGAAGAATAATCCTCCCATTACTACAAGTTGGTTCCCTGTTGCATAGGCAAGCAGGTTGCTTTCTTTCTTTTAGACAAAGATCTAACTTCTCATAGTTTCCACTGCAGATCCCACATTACATGTTAGCACAGGTGATCCGCAGCTACATCCTGCAGCAAACTCAGAACGGCACAGGCAAAGCCTTGCTATGCATAAGGCACACCCGCCCTCTGCCTCAGCTGTGCTCTGCTGAGGCTGTTGCAGTTTTTACACTATAAATGCCATGTGGCCACTGAAAAAGTTTTCATTAATCTAAGGCTGCATATTTTTATCCAAAAGTTAAAATAAGAAGGAAATTCTATATATGAGCTGAAAATGAGCAAATCAAGAGCTATTTATTAACATCAACAATGGAGGCATTTTGTATGACTACTCTTTCATGTGATATTACAGTATTTTTTTAAAAAATCATATGGTCAGTGCCTTTAGAACAAAACCTTTTTACCAGCCTGCTCTGGACCAGGTGCTGCTCCTGATGCCTCATATGTCTCTGTCACCTGGTGAAGAACAACCCTGGATTGCAAATAAGGAAAAGGAGAAGCAGTGAAGGCAGGCCCAAAAAATAGGTAACACTAGTGAGAAGTTCAGGAATCTCTCAAACCTCCCATTACTACCAAGTCCAAGGGTTTCCAAGGATATCTTCAGATTTGACAATTAGGTATAAGGATCCACAGAACTCACGAGAGGCTGTTGTGCTGACAGTACTGTTTACTAGAGCCTCCAGATATAGAATAAAATCAGATAAGGGAAGAGGCAGAAGGACCTTGTCTAGGACAGCCGCGTGCACGGAGCTCCCGTCATCTCATGCAGGGAGACAAGAGCAGCCAGGCCTTCCCGGCAGCGATGAGACAGAACGCCTGTGATGCTGCCGACTTGGGAAGCTCACCTGAGCCTGCGTGTCCACTTTTTCTTATTAGGGCTTAGTCACCAAGCTACACTAGAATGATACCCGTCTTACCCAACATTTCCAGCCCTTTCCATAACTGAGTCAACACTGCATGGCACGTACTTTAAAGTAGACTCTGTAGCTTGACATATCTGGGTTGAATTCTAGCTGTGCTCTCCATTTGTATTCCTTCTTTTTCAGGCATGCTAGAGACTGAACTCAAGGTCTTCACACTGAACTACATTCTGACCCTTTAAAATTTTTAATAGATATTTAATATATGTTTCTAAATATACCTATTTTTAAAATTAATTTTGAGACAAGATATTAAGTTGCTAAACTATCCAGGAAGACCTCAAACTTAGAATCTCTTGCCTTAGCTTCCCAAAGTTCTAGGATTATAGGCAAAACTAGCCAGTTTTTTTTTTTTGGAAAATGAGGAAAAATAGTATTTATGATTTAAAGGATTTTTGTTACAGATGAAATGAATTAAATGCATGCCTCATGCTTGTCACAATGACCTTAATAAATAATATTCATTGTTGAGTTTATAAGCAGATGCCAAACTAAGGCTGATACCCTGTATGTCCTTGGCAATATGTCCTTGGAAGTTAATGAAGGGATTGTGCTCGAGGACAACTGATGAGTTTTGGATCTGGAGTGGTCCCCAAAAGCCTCACGTATTTAGGTCTACGTGCTACTGGAAGGCAGGGCCTGGCTGGAAGAAGCAGATGTTTGGAGTTTGACTTGGGGCAACTGTGACAACTTGTTGAGAGTGGGGGTCACACAGGGCAAAGCTTTCAGGTGCATGTTGTGACTTTTGGGCCAGAAGTGATCAAGGGGCTGGTGGTAGCAACTGGCAGCTTGAACTAAGTAAAGAAAGGAAGAAGGAACACTGTTACAGCTTCCTGGGAAAGCTCTGGCCTCGCCTGAGTCTCCAGACTGACATAACTCCTGCTTTGACTTGGCTTCTGTCTGCACTGAGGTGAGCAGTTCTCTAGCCTCTGCCATGTGCTTCCCCCATTGCCAGCTGCCTCTGAATGCACTCCTCTGCAAGACCTCTGAAACTGAGAGCTAAATAAAAAAAACTTTCCTCTCTTGAACTGTGTATGTCAGGTACTGTGTCATAGCTATGAATAAGTAACCAAGGCAACAATAAAATGATTATCTTCAAAACGCTAAGAGGAAATACTTCAACTTACCGAGTTTTCTACTCTGATAATCTGTCATTCAAGAGTGAAAGTCCAAGACTCCTTTGGAGGAACAAAAGAACTAATTTTATCATTCATTTCAGTTTCCAGCAAGAACAACGGGGCTGCAGGAGATAAAGGTGAACCAAGAACCAGAGCTCATGGGGACACAAGTGACGTTAGATACTAGCTGCAAGGAAAGCAATGAAGAGTAACTCTACACTTCAACTGAATATAAAGGTTTTTTTTTTTTTTTTAAGGAAAAGAATCTGGGAGGAAAACTTTCCCCCACCCAGAAAAAATTCATCTGATACAACTATATTGGAACTCTTGAGTGACCAGGTTTTCACATTTCAAGGGAAAGCTAGACAGTAAATTGAGTTAATTTTAAACAGCTGCAGCTCCTAACTCCAAAGCCCATGACGGCAGAGCTTCCTGAGGAAACTTCCATGAAGCACGGACACTAAGCATCTTTTCCTCCAAACAGGAAGAAGCTCTGCATCCTGGGTGCTGATTTCTACTTGTGATCACAGAGATGCAGACATGCACATGTTGTTTCATCTCCCCTCACGTCCACAAGCCACACTCCCACTGGCCAAAGGGATTTCCACTTGATTTCAGGAAATGGTACCTTCTCCTCTTTTGGGCAACAGCCATCAAATATGAGGCAGTAAGAAGAAACTACGCGTACGTGGGGAATCAGCCCATTCACATGCAGGGAAGAGCACAAGCTTCGGAAGGGCATGAAAAGGACATAGGTTTATACAGCAGACTGATTCTCCACGATAGGAAACAGCCCTAGATAATTAAACCAACAACAACGATGGGATGATACAACCAGAACACTCCTGGAAATCCTAGGAGAGAATCTGATTTCCAGGGTTACCACATTACTAGATAGAAATGCTGCTTCGAACAACTACCGCTATGCCATTCGGCATCTGGAGGGTGGTGAGATGGGTGGTGAAAAAATTTGCCAACAGTCAGGGAACACAGGAAGGAGTTTATTCTGACCAAAGAGTACGGTCAAGACAGACAGCTGACAAGTTCCCCAGAAATAACTGCACAGTCCAGATGAGGGGTTGGAATTGTTGTAAGGGGCAGAACACAGACAAAGCCACAGATCTAGATGTCTCCAAAATGCTTCTTGGGGGGTATCTGGTTTTTGCTGATCCTTAGGAACACCTTCACACCTTCACTCTTTCTAAAGTTGTACAATACTACTTCTCAACCTTTCAGCTTGATCAAATCTAAAGTTGGTGTTGAAGCTGCAAACTGACAAGACCCCTTGCATAGGGCTCCCAAAAGACCTGTTAACACTCAATAAGATTAACTTTTGGGGGAAAGATAGATCATTAGCTCATCGGGAGAAATTACTGATTCTTGTATTAATTTTATCCTGTGGTATGTCCAGTAAGCAGTAGTGCAGTGTCTCCCAACTGCCCGGTACGTGCTAGTGAGAACTGTCAGCCCTTCTGTCACTGCCACCACCATAAAATCCCAAGGCATTACCAGGAAACAGAAAAGTCTATTCTAGTGGGAAAAAAAAAAACCTCAACCAAAGGTGACTTGGAGGAAGATGTTAAGGCAGATTTATTATTTAAAAACACTAAAATATGGGCTGGAGGAACGGCACAGCAGTTAAAGCACTTGCCTTGCAAGTACAAAGCCCTGAGTTTGGTTCCCCAGCATCACATAAATCCAAGCATGGTGGTATACACCTGTAATTCCAGTACCGGCAAGGCTGAGACAAGAGGACTGCTCCAAGTCCAAGGCCAACGTGGGATACATACTGAGTTCAAGACCAGCCTGGGCTGCAGAGTGAGACTCTGTCTCAACAAACAAACAAACAAATAAAAATCACTTAAAACAGTAGTCTTAAATAACCTTTAACAATAAAAAAGGAGAAAGTCGAGAAAAGGATACATGAACAAAATGAAAATATCAATAGGAACATAAAAGTGAAGCCAAAAGAAATTCTGGAGATAAAAAGTACAACAACCAAAATGAAAATTTTATTAAATGGATTCAGAGGAAGATCTGACCCAGAAGAAGACACATTAGTGAATTTAAAGAAAGGACAATTGAAGTTATTTGGTCTTAGAAACAAAAAAAAAATTAATAGAAATTAACAGAGACAAAGGGACCATCAGCAGGTGGTGATCAGAAACTTTAGAGGCTGGTTATGTTTAAGGTGCTAAAAGGAGAAAACTCAACCAAGAATCCTATTCGACAAAACAGTATTTCAAACGGAAATGAGAAATTAAGACAGTTTCAGATAAACAAAAGCCAAGAGAGTTCTTTGCCACTAGACAAGGAATGGTAAAAGGAATCTTTCAGGTTGAAATGAAAGGACGACAGACAGTGACGTGAAGGTGTGTGACTAAAGACACCAGCAAAGGAAAAATACGCAAGAAATGGGAAAGGCTAGCTAGCATTACCGTAATGTTGGTTGGTAATTCCACATTTTGTTTTTTAAATTTAGGTTGTTAATACATTAAAAAACAATTGTTAGTATCTGAAAGGAGTGGAGTTTTTGTATATAACTGAAATTAAGCTAATATAAATTCAAATTACGGTGTTTAGATTTTAGAGTGTTAAATTTAATACTCAAGGTAACTACAAAGAACACAGTTACAGAATATACACAAAGTCAAAGGCAAAAGTAATTACTTCACTATGATTAATCAAGCACAAAACAAGCAATGAAAGACAAAAGGGAATAAGGCCGTGGTCCCCAACCTTCTTGGCACCAGGGACTGGTTTTGTGGAAGACAGTTTTCCACAGATGGGGTAGGAGAATGGTTTAGGGATGATTACATTTATTATGTACTTTCTGTTGTTATTTCATGGTATATATAACAAAATAATTATACAACTCACCAAAACACAGAATTGGTGGACACCTGCGCTTGTTTGACTATAACCAGGGGACCCAGCACTGGTATCACCGCCTCCAGACCCCAGATCATCAGGCATTAGACTCTCAGGAGGAGTGCTACATAGATCCCTCCCGCACACAGTTCACTTCAGGGTTTGTTCTCCTAACAGAACCTAATGCCACTGCTTATCTGACAAGGAGTAGAGCTCAGGTGGTCATGAGTGATGGGGGAAGGGTGTAGCGCAGAGGAAGCTTTGTGGCTTCCCTACATCTCACCTTCTGCAGTGCAGCCCAGTTCCCAGTGAACCACAGCCTGGAGTCTGGGACTCCTGCATGTAAGGTACACAGGGAACAAGCAGAGAGACGGGAGAAGTAATGATTAAATGTAAAGGATCACACCTGCCAATGCAAATACACTAACTGGCAGAGCAAACGACATGCTCCAAATACATGCTGATTTAGGGGGCTAAGCTTAGATCTAAAAACAGCCTGAGGTTGAAGGGATGGAAAAAAGTCACAGACATCAAAAGACAGCAGTAGTGAACATGTTAATATCACAAAAAAAAAACATTTAATAAAAACAAAACACAAACGTGTTATGAAAGACAAAGGACATTGGATACTAACAGAAAAGTTCAACATAGCAGGAACAATACATAACACAATTTTAAATATTTATGCATCCAGTAACAGATGCCCAAAACATACAAAGCAGGTATACAACTAACAGAACACAGCAAGGAAACAGAGCACTTGAACCACACAAGCCCCAACTACACTCAACAGATACACACAGAACACTCTATCCAACAAACAGCCAGATTCTTCTGAAGTACACGCAGGACATTTTCTAGGACAGAACATAAGTTATGCTACAAATGAAATCTAAATAGACTTTAAAAGATAGATCGTACAAGCATACTCTCAGAAAAAGGAATAAAGTCAAAAATGAAAATAAAGAGAAACTGAAAATTCAGAAATTCGTGGAAATGAAATAATACACTCCTAAAAACTAATAGATTAACAAAAAAATCAGAAGAGTAATTAGAAAATAACTGGAGACAAATGGAAACAGCACGCACAACTTGCAGGGCACAGTGAAAAGCGACGCTAAAGGGGCAACTCATTAGTACAAACGGTTACACTAAAAAGACTACTCGTTGATGCCTAAGTAAATAAATAAATGCTTCAAATCAACAACTTTAGAACTTAAGAAACTAAAAAGAGAAAAAAACTAAATCCAAAGGTAGGACAAAAATGGAAATAACAAAGATTAGAACACAAAGAGACGAAGTAGAGAATAGAAAAAACAAAACCAACAAAAAGCTGGTTCTTTCAAAGGAACAATAAAACTGGAAAACTCTCAGATGGGGGGATCAGCAGAAAGGAAAAGAAGAATCAAGTTACTAAAATGAGAAATGATCTCATTGCCTATTCTACAAAAATAAAGATTATAAGAGAATATGAACAATGGTATGCCAAGAAGTTAGATTACCTACATGAAATAAAGAGTCCTAAACTAAGCACAGACCAGTGGCACAGGCCTGTAATCCTACCACTCTGGGAGGCTGAGGTGGGTGGATCACAAGCTCAAGCCCAAACTGGGCAACTAAGCAATTTAGGGAAATCCTGTCTGACAAATCAAAAATAAAAATCGGCTAAACAGGCAGAAGATGGGAGATGCAGCTCAGTATGAAGGCTCTGGGCTCGATCTCTGGCACCAAGGGGGAAAAAAGAATTCTACAGCTCAAAAATCAACCAAGACCAAATCTTAAAGAAACAGAATAAATTATAAATAGACTTATAACTAGTAAAGAAAGTAAATTAGTTATCAACTATCTACTAGCAAAGAAATGTCATGGACTTGATAGTTCTGTAAATTCTGCCAAACATTTAAGAACTATAAACCTCAAATCATTAAAAAACAAGAGAGAGACTGGAATACTTGTAACTCATTCTATGAAGTCCTGATTCACAAAGCCAAACAAAAATGCTACAAAAAGTAAAAATATGTACAAATATCCCTTATGAACACAGACGTAAAAATTCTTAACAAAATATCAGCAAACCAAATTTAGCAGCCTATCAGGTCTACCTATAGCACAACCACAAGGGATTTAATCCCAGAAGATTAGGAAGGCTAATACACAAAACCTAACTGATATACAACATGAACAGAATGAAAGTGTAAGACACACAGAACCATTCCAATTGATGCAAAAGAAAAAAAAAGCAGAGAAAAGGGATGTGACAAAATTCAACATCCTCACATGATATGCAACCTTGAACAGAGCGGGACTAGAAGTACCCCAGGAGAATGCAAGCACCATGCAAATAACCCAGAGCGAATACCACAGTCAATAGGGAAAGACAGAAGCTTGTTCTAGAAGTCTGAGAATAAGGCTAGATTACTAGCTTTCAGTCTCTATTCAGCAGAGTACAAGAAGTCCTAATGCCAGGGAAATTAGCCAAGAAACAGAAATAAAAGATACCCGAATCAGAATGGAAGAATGAAATGATGTCTTTGTATTTGATATCATCACATAAGTAGAAAACCCTAAGGATTCTGCCAAGTAAGACAAAACAGAATAAAATCAAGTCAGAGCTAATAAATGAACTCAGCAAAGAATATAAAATCAACGTGCAAAAATCAGTTCTTTTCTACTTATCAATAAAAAATCTGAGAAAATTAAAAATAACAGAAAAGGCAGCTCATATTCATAAATGAGAAGTAATCAACAGATTTAGTGCAAAACTATCAAAACGTCACTGATTTTTTGTGAGAATAAAAAAAAAATCTATTCTAAAAATCATGTAATCCCAGACTAGACTACAGGGCAAGACCCTGTCTCAAAATTAAAGAAATAAAACAATTTACTACACAGCTAATCAAAGTGTGGTACTGGATTAGAGACAGACATGTAGACCCAGAAATAACCTCTTCCATATATGGCTAAATTACCATTCACCAAGGTACCAAGACTTCTCAATAAAGAAAGAAAGCCTTTTTAGTAATGTTGTTGAAAAACAAGTTTTACACATGTAAAAGAACAAAGGTGGACCCCTATTTAATCAATTCAAGACAGATCAAAGACCTACCTGTAAGACCTAAACTAAACAACTCTTAGAAGAAAATCTAGAGCAAGACTCTTGTAGCCTCTGAACTTGGCAGTGATTTCTTTATGGTATCACCAAAGACACAGGCAACAAAAGCAAAGCAGACTTTATAAAAACTTTTAAAACTGTGTACATTATAGGCATTATTGACAGAGTAAAAAGAAAAATCACAAAATGGGAGAAAATATATGCATATAATTTATCTGATAAGGGCTTAGTATGCAGAATAGAAACTTTCTAAAATTCAACAACAAACAAAAAAATAAGATTCTTCCCCAAAGAAGACATTCAAATGGTCAATATACACGCATAAAAAGATGCTCCGCAGTATCACTTAATAGGTAAACGGTAATCAAATTACAATGACCACATAAAAAACATTTACTAAATTATCCAAATACCAGGCCACCAAGAGCCAAAAGGTCAGAGATCGGTAAAGATATGGCACGAATTACCAACAGTGACAATGGTATGATCATATAGATATGGCTAAGATTTTAAAATCATAAGGATATTTTGCCAAAAATCTGAGAAATTGGATGAAATGACTAATATTCTAGAATAAGACATATATATATATATACAAACTGATTTCAGAAGAAAACATGCATAGTGGTATAACCATTAAAGAAAAGAAAATTTAACTATTAACAGGGCAGCAGACCTACATGGTTGCAAACAATAAGCAATTTTGGTGAGAAGAAACCCATCTCTTGTTGCAAACTGAGTTTTACTTCAGCTCCCAAACTAGAAAAGGACAGTACAGAAAGCAAAAAGAGTGACCTTATTTATGAGTGCAGCTGCAAAAATTATCAAATATTATACAATAAAACTCAAAATGTGCAGAAAAAATAGTTCAGAAGATAAGGTGATGAGGAATAGGGGAGGTATTTGGAGATCAGAGCTACCCATGTGACTGAAGAGTAGGTTCATGAAGTAAGATTTTTTTAAAGGGGGTGACTAGAAGAAACAGGTAGAAAAATCACTATGACCAGGTAAGTCCAAAAACTGGCTTGCAGACTTTGAGTTGCCTGACTGTGAACTTGATGAATCTTCTTCAGAGAACTGGGGATTTGAAATTGAGACAAGTGGCACTAGATGAGCTAAGCTGAGGCTACAACAGCCACACCAGGGAGCATGAAAATGGAAAAGCATAAGTCCAGAATGAGAGAGGGAAGCAGTCTGAAGATTAGACAGACAGACACGAGGAGTGGCCTGAGGGCTTCTGTCAAATATTTGAAGAAGAAACAGCACCAGTTCTCCACAACAGAGAAGAAAACAAAATACTTCAGAAATATTACTCTGTTATATTCTGGCACAAAGGATGAAGACCAAATTTCTAAATTTCACCGACTCAGAAAACTTCAGAGCAACTACACAGATTCACTCCCAGAAGGAGCAGCCCCTAGCTGAGGCTCTTGCCCATATTTAATGGGATGGAGGGGGGGAGGGGGGCAGGGGTGCAGCACAAGGTTGTGGCACACGCATGTGATCCCAGAACTTGGGAGGCCGAAGCAGGAGGATTTCCACAAGTTCAAGGCTGGTCTGGGCTACATAGTGAGTTCAGTCAGAACCAGTCTGAACTAGAGAGTGAAATCCTGAAAGACTCACTAAAAGCAGACCTGAAACTAATACAGTGGTTTCACAGAGAAGATAGGTGCAGGTAGTAACCAAGATTAACAGACAGGATGCAATCTTACTGATCTCTCATCTCTGGGATTATAAGTAGGTGGACACAAAGCAAATTCCACAAGGGGGGCAGAATTTACAGTTGTCTTGGAAGTTAACTCATCTTTACCATAGTTCTGTTCATGGGTAACAAGGGTAAACATTACCCAGCTTAGGAATAGGCAAACAGAGACTAGGCAGACCTATCCTCTCACAGCAAGCATTTTTCAATCTGTTTTGCAGAAAGCCTAAATTTCAACTTAAGGATTTTTTGAGAGGGTCTTCACATTTATGAATTATTAAGAAGGTCTCCACATTCCTCTAATACCAAAATGACCAACTTAGGAAAAACACAATACTATACATATAAGAGCAACAAAATAAGAGTGAATCAAATCTAACGAAGCATAAAATGAATTAAATAACGTGACCAAGTAAAATCTATTCAAGATACAGGTTAAATAGGCTGGTTCAATATTCAAAACTCAATTAATGTAATCCATCATATTAACAAGCTAAAAAAGAAAAATAGTCATTTGGTCATATCAATAACTGCAGAAAAGCATTTGACAAAACTCAAAACCAATGTGCAAATAAAAACTCTCAGCAAACTAGGATAGACAGGAGCTTCCTCAACCTAACAAACGATGCCTCCAAAAAAAACTATAGTCAACATCATACTTAATGGTAAGAAAGTAAATGCATTCTCACTGTTGGGTTTAGACAAAAGATGGCCTCCAAAAGGCTCGTGTGTTCAGAGATGAAACTTTTGGAAGGCAATTTGATCAGGGGAGTTTTAATTTCATCGTAAACAAATCTACTGGTTTATAATTTGATGGCATTATTGAAACACGATGGAAACAGGAAGGAGAGTCTAATGAAGGCAGTGAATCATGGAGACATGTCCTTTGGGACTATATCTAGTCCTGATTGCTCCGTCTCTCTCCTTTCTCCCACCTCCCATACCTCTTCGGCCTGCCAAGAGGTGAGAGCACCTTTCATTCACAATGCCCTTCTGCCGTGTTTCTGCCTCTCCACTGGCCTAAAAGCAATGGAACCTGCTGACTATGGACTAAAATCATGAGCCAAAACTAGTATTTCCTTGTCATCGTCAGGTATTTCAGCATGCTGATGGGAAGCTGACTCACACACACTAAAACCAGAAACAAGGAGAGGATGTCCCCTTCCATCATTGCTGTTCAACATTATAGCTAACACAATAACAGAAAATAAAAGATACTTAGATTGGGAAAAAGAAAATGAAATTATCTACATATGCAGATGATATGATTATGCATGTACACAATTCCAAAGATTCAACCAAAAAAACCTCCTGAGGACTGAGAGTACAGCTTTATGGTAAAGCACATGCTTAGCACGCATGAAGCCCTGGGTTTAATTCCTAGCATGGGGAAACAGGGGAGGAACAAAAAAAAAAAAAAAAAAAAAAAAAAAAAAAACCTCTCTGGAACAGGTAAACATACCGAGTTATAACATAGGAGGTCAATATATAAAAGTATATTTCTTTTGTACATACAAGCAATGAGCAACTGAAATTTGAAATTAAAATTTCAAAAACATTTGCATTATCAATAAATCTAGAAAAATATATGCCATACATATATGTATATATACACATACACACACAGGCAGAAAGTAGTTAACTAATTATTTTTAAAAATTCAAGAAAGATCTAAATAAATGGAAAAATATTCCATGTTCAAGGACCAGAAGACTCAACATTGTTAAAGTGTCAATTTTTTCCCCACTTCATCTGTAGGTTGAAAGCAATCACAATCAAAATTCTAGTGAGCTGTTCTGCATATATCAAAAAAATGGGTTCTAAAGTATATACGGAAAAGCCAGAATTTCTGAACAGTCAACATAGTAGAGAGGGAGAAGTTGGAAGACTGACACTACGCCCTCCAAATGGATTATAAAGATACTGAAATCTAGATGGCTGAAAATTGGCAGGAAGTTGGTAGCTACATCACCGAAAGCACGATCTGTGAAAGGAAAAAATGGCAAGTTGGATTTTATTAAAATTAAAAACATTTACTCTGATAGAGGCACAATTAAAGGAATTAATAGTCAAAACCAAAGAATAGGAGAAAATGTTTTCAAAAAACATATCTATAAATGACTTGTATCTAAAATATAGAAAGAACTCTCACAATAATCCAATGAGAAAACAACTAACCCAAACAAAAAATAGACAACAGATCTGAACAGCTGTCTCACAACAGAAGATGTACAGATGGCAAATAAACATATGAAGAGACAGTCCTCATCATTTGTCACCAGGGGAAATTAGAACAACAGTAAATTACCACTGCATATTCACTAGAACAGCAAAAAAATTATGGGACGCACAGCAACAGAAACGCTCCTCCTTTTGTTAGTAGAAAGGCAAAATTGCCCAGGCTGCTGTGGAAGACAATTGGGCAGTTTTTTGGTTTTTTTTATTTTTAAACAAAGCTTAACCGTCTTACAATATAATTCAGCAATTGTACTCTAAGAATTTACTCTTCTGAAAACTTCTGTTCATACAAACCTTGTATGTAAATGTTTATAGTTGCTTTGTTCACAAATACCAAAAACTGGGGATAACCAAGGTATCAATTCTGTAACAGAAATAATCCACATAAGTGAGCCATATTCAGCAATAAAAAGAAATGAGAACAAGAAAGTGACAATACATTGCCAAGTGAAAAGTCAGCAGGAGAGATGTATATAGAATATTCAAATTATTATGACTTTATGCAAAAGGCAAAACTGTATTTACAATACAATGATCAGTAGTTGCCAGAACTCAGCAGGGGCAAAGGGAAGGGGAGAAAGGGGAAGCACAGGAGGATCTTTAAAGTAAAAAATGACACTAAGCAATACAAATATGGTGAACTCGCAGCATTTTGTGCTTAACAGGACTCACTGGAACCACAAATACTGAACCTTAATGAATACAATATGAAACAAAAACAAAAAACACACACTCATACATAAATAGACAGAGAGACAGCAAAGAGATCACGTAAGTTGTGGGATCCTGGGAGAGTGCGCAGACGGTAATGAGGAGTCTAACTCTATTCCAAATGTGTGAAATAACCTCAGCAAGGAGCCGGGGGAGGGAAGGTGCTGTCCGCAGTGAGTCTGTGCACGAGCAGAGCAGGTGAGACTAAAGGCAAAGGATCCTCACCTCAGCACCACCGTCCAGGGCCAACTGTTCCGACTCCATTCTACCTGTTCTCTGGAACTGAACAAGCAAGACGACAGGTGACAAGGCAGGAGGCAGATTTGTCCCTGCTGGGGCAGGAACTCCCAGATAAGCAAGGGGAGAAGGCGGGAATGGCCCATGTGGCAGTGGACGATGGCCTGAGACATCGGGGTGTTTGGCTTAACACAGATGCAGATAGTTACATGCAGAAACATGGATGTATAATATAAAGATTAGTGGTATGTACACACACATTTTGTCTCTGTCAGCTGAAAGGACCTAAAAGACACTCTAGTAACAACGAGTATGTCTTCATCCAAACTTGCTTCCTAATGCTGTTCTCTCAACTAAAGGGGACCGCGGCTCCTGAGAGAAGGGTCACGTGATACCAGGCTGAGGCAGGAAACGTATGAGACAAGCCAGGACAATCTTGTGGTCTCACAAAGTCAGATTTGAGCGACAAAAGACAAAGTAATATTGGATTGTAACTCAAAGTATAATAAATGCAGAAGAGGCGGAGCAGTTAAAGCTCTTGACTTGAAAGTGCAAGGCCCTGAGTCCAATTACCCAGCACGACATAAAGCTGGGTGTTGTGGCACACGCCTGTAATCCCAGCATTTGGGAGGCTGAGGCCAGCCTGAGTTCAGGGCCAGCCTGGGCTACACCAGTGAGTTCAGAACCAGCCTGGGCTACATAGCAAGATCCCATCTCAAAAAAAAAAAAAAAAAAAAAAAAAGATGTAATGATATTGATCCAATGATTACAACACACATATTATTAATAATTCAAGTTATAGGGGAACTTTCTATTGTTAACTTCTCAATAAGTCAAATGCTGTTCCAAAGCATAAAGTTCTATTTTTTCTTTTTTCTTTTTTTCTTTGAGATAGAGTCTCACCTTGTAACCCAGTGTGGTCCTGAACTCACTGGCAGCTGACCTTGGACTCAGTACAACTCACCTGCCTTAGCCTCCCGAGTGCTGGGATTACAGGTATGCACCACCACGCAGCTTTATGTGGTGCTGGGGAACTGAATTCAGGGCCAACTGCTATGCCATTCCTCCTGACCCTAAAGTTCTATTTTTAAAGTAATATTAATAATGAACTTTTAAGAACATGCCATATATACTCCACAAGCTGTACATCTCACCTACACTGGGCTCCACCAGCAGTGATCTACTATACAAAGGCTATCACCAATAGGCAAAGGGCACTTCAATTACTCTGCACCAAAATTATCAAGTTACGAGGCATCACCATCTAAACATTTCTAGCCTGACAGACCATAGTTACATCTGAGCTGGCTGGCTGACAACCCGGACGCAGAAGGCTCCCTGCGCCTCATGTCTCGGCCGTCTCCTCCACAGCACATGGGTCCACCCTCCACCTGCATACTGACACCCATGGGCACCTGGGCCATCTCCTCGTCTCTCTCACTCCTCCTTGGAACGATGCTATGCTGGCTTCACCACCTGCATGGGAATCTGCTGTGTCCTTCTGCTGCTCAGAGCTGGGCATGCCCACCGTGCTTTCCTGCCTTCCTCTCTCCTTCCCACTATGGAGCCTGCTTCTTACCAAGAACAGAGTCTTCCTCATCTAGAGTCACATCTGAAGTGTCACATCCAAATCACAACCCGGTTCTAGGGGGATACGAAATACAGTACGTTTTCAAAGACATTCCACTAGCAAGAAAGATGGAACATCTGACTTCAGAAGACAGTAAGAAATGAAAGGTAAACGAAGAGATTAATACACCAAACACACACTGAGTGTGCAGTGCTGCGGAGGACAGTCCTGTGTTCCAGTAAAACGACAACCCCAACCAGGAGGAGAGCTGGCCTCGCTGCCTCCCGTCAGCTCACGCTGTGGGGAACTTGGATCTCCCCTCCCCGGGCAGCACGAGGCCCCTTCCCATCCCCACTGCTGGGAAGTTATCAAAGAAGACAGTGTGGGGAGGGCGGGATTCCTCCTCGCTCCTGTCCCCAACTGTGACATTACTGAGGACACAGAAGCCGGATTCCCACCCGCCTCACCCAGAAGTTAAGACCTCTACAAAGGAACAGCCTGGGAAAGATCTTCAAGGTAACAGAACAGTTTTGTTTCATTGTATTTGTTTTCTCTCATTTTTATTTCGGTGTTGGGACTGATCCCAGGGCTTCAGGCTGAGCCTGGCTTTGTATCTGCATTTTGGAGGTAGTTATATGAATCCACATATGATAACATGACAGAATCACACACACTCTTTGGAAAACAGTGAAATATATAAGGCCTATGTATGGTTTGTGCCAATGTCAATTCCCTGGTTTTGACATACAGTCACAAAATATCACCATTTGGGAACCTAGGTGAAGAGCATATGAAATCTTTTCTGTACTATTATTTTTTCAGTTTCCTATGAATGCACGTTAACTATTTTAAAATAAAAGGACCTAGCATTAAGTTTTCTTTTGTGGCAGTCTTGATAGAACAAATAGGAAAGTAGTCTTTCATTGTGGCTGCAGCTTGCACCGTTTTTCAGAAACCCTGAAGTTACTGTCAAAAACTGAGTATTCTCCTAAAGGAACAGCTGTTTGATGATTTTGGCTGGTTTAGTTTAAGGTGACTTTATGCCACTTGTGAGTTCAAAGACAGAGCTAATATACCAGGTGTGAAAAATGATTACTTCATAAGAAGCTGTACCATTTTTCTCTTTTCTCACTAGACACTAGTATCTAGAGCAGAGAGGACACGACCAGAAAACCATGAAGTGCGCATACTTTGACACCAACAGCGACAAGGAAAAGAGGCACCAGGAAATACGTCCCTAGTAACAATCCAATGAGATCTTCACATACTTTGGATTCTGGACTGTTTCCTTGCAATCGTGGTTCCCAAACTGGAGAGCCAAGTACTCACCAGGAAGCTGCAGGACATTTCAGATTTGGGAAGGAAAGGCAGTAATGCTGAGCATCTGCTGGAGAGGAGCCTGAGACCGATCAGTTCCCGCATCAGCTTTTCCTACATTTTTTTGAATTGCGTCATAACATACGGGACTGTTGGGTACTGCTTTTGACCTACATTTATCATGAAAAAATTACTGAGGCACTAGGAAAGGCCATGAGAAAATATGGGAAACCCTGTATCAGGGTGAGTAATTAATGTCCATGTGGGAGTAATTAGCTCTAAAGCACAATGAGGTAGACATTTTAATATCTTTCTTACTCTATGCACTGTAAGCAAAAATTCTCTTCACGTGAATCCCACAGTCTGCTAACTGCAACGTTGGTGGGACTTTTTTCTGGTATCATAGTCAACTTAGTCACGCTATATCCAGATGATCAGATAAAAAACAGTAACACACATGATGTTCCCATGGTGAAAGATACCATTACTAACTACTACCCACTTCCTACAGTTAGAAGCTGAGGCTGCTACACAAACCTCCCAAGCATACCGGTCCCCTGCTCTGTACTGTGTCCCACCCACCACCATCCTCTCACCCTCCTCCCATCCAGGGTCAGTTCCACACCATTTGCCCTCAGCTTACTGGGCTATTAGATAAGCTTTTAACTTGTTCTCTGTCTTGTATCCTTGCAAAACCATCCCTTTTTACACTGCTAGATTGTCACTTTCCTACTTAAAACCTTCAGAGCCTTCACATGCCCTACAAGGCAAATCCACTTAGGATGCTATTCAATGCTATCTATGATCTCACCACAGTCTCATCATCCCCGTCCAGTTACTTTCTCTTTGCTGTGACAGAATATCTGGCACCCACAATTTAAGGGAGGAAAGATTTCTATTTAGCTCACAGTTTCGGAAGGTCTCACGAAGCAGCCAGCAGCCGTGAAGGTACACGACAGAGACAGAGGGTGAAGGCCTACACAGCCCTACACAGAGGAGCCAAGTGAGTCTGAAGACCCAGGCAAGGCTAGAGCTTTCACAGAAAGAAGTCAGTTTCTTCCTCCTTCCTTTAATTACTTCAAACTGGCAGCTGGCCCCTCCTCCAAGGGTGGGTACCCCTCCCTCACTTTCTAGCCCTACAGTCAACAACGAACATCTGAAAGCTATTCCTTGGACTTTTCCCAATTGCAACAAGTTGACAAAATCTCTCCAAGCAAGACCCTAAGCACATGCCCCTTCCAGCTAGTAACACACAGTTCCACAGTTATCCCACTATGTCCAAACACACGAGGCTTTGGGAGCCACTCTGCATCCAAGCCATGGCGTTCCCTTTCCCTGGACCTCCTTCTCTTGAGTCCTGCCATCCCTCACTCAAGGTGGTCTCCAAGACATGCCTCTCAATTTCTCCAAGGAGCTTCGCCTATACTGTTCTCAGCCTTAGTATTCACGTGCTCCTTGGGTAGGCTTTGGGCATCGTACTCATCTTTTTCTGCTAGAACATTTTTGAAGGCAGGGACCTTTTTCTACTCATCTTTTCATTGTTAGCAAACAGAGGAGCATTTGATACAGGTGAGTATTTAACAAACATTAAACAGAAAATAGTATCTCAGACTCTTTATTCTTTGTTTCAAGAGTTTTGTAAATTCATTCTCTTTTAAGCCACCTAAACATTGAAACACCAGATGACCTTCACTGCAGTGTTCCCTGATACTCCCAAAATATTCTCTTTCCTAAACAGTTAAGTCTCTGGCCCACTACTGGTCCAGACTACATGATTTAACAGCAATCAAAGCAGGAGGCCTTTTAACTTCATAATTATTTGGGACTAAATATGTGAATTTAATTGGGTGATTCTCATATCACTAAATATCATTAACCTGAATGAAAGTGGCTCAGAAAGCCACCTGGTTACTGCAATGGGAAGGCAGAATAGTGAGCCTTCTGTTCAAGTTAGACATGACTTGTATTAAAAGTGTTCAGGTAGGACAATGTAGCCTATCTTACTTAGCCTTTGTTATTACTCTTTTGGCATTAGCCTATTTTTATTGTGGAATAACTTACATGACACAAAATTCATCCTTTTATAGTGGACAATTTAGTGGTTTTTAATACCATCGTAAAGTTGCACAACCAACACCACTATCTAGTTCCAGGACATTTTCATCACGCTAAGAAGAATCACCATATCCACCAGTATCCACTTCCCAGTCTGCCCAACCTACAGGCTTGGGCAAGCACTGATACACTTTCTGTCTCTATGGATTTGCCTGTTCTGGACATTTCCTATGAATGGAACCATTCATTTTATGGGTTTTTTTTTTGGGGGGGTGGGGGGGTCTGGGTTTTTTTTTTTTTTTTTTACCTAGATAGTATGTGTTCAGTATTTATCCATGTTTTTTTTTTTATTTTAAAAAGGGATTTCTTTAATGGAAAATTTGAACAAAAAAACAAACCAGGTAACACAGGGCACCTTTATGTAGCCTCTATTTAAAAGCTTCCAGAACTCTTACCCATCCACATAGCCATGACTTTCTCAGCTTGTTTTGTTCTGAATCAATCCCAAACACCATATTATTTCTTTGTAAACAGTTTAGCAAGGGTAAAATCATTATAGTAGCTCTGTAAGCACAGTGTTCTTGTACGGATATTTTCTTTCCTTTTATTGGCCTACCTTTACCAACAACTGGTTTTTCCTTTGCTAGGCATTTCTTACTGAAAAGGGACACCAGACCTGGGTATCTGTTCTGTCAAATAAAAGCACTAAAGGAGAAAAGCAGAAATAGTATTGTGAACTAAACACTAAACAAAATTTTCCAGATGCCAAAACTCGAAGCAGTCTGAAATCTGACAAATATCCTAATACTTCCTCTGACAGCCAGAACTTCATGAGACTTGTTTACTCTTTTAGCTTTTCCTTATCATCCCAGGAAAGGAATAAAGGTTATTACAAGGATACTTTTTGTTTTTAGCATGCATCTTTCTAAAAATTACAAACCAGAAGGTACCTCAAGATGTCTAGATGAGGCCTAAAAAAAGAAGCAATTTCACAGAGAAAATTATTTGTGACTTAATGGCTTTTTCATTTTAAGGCTTTGTATTAGGAAAAGCAGCAGAAGACCAGATACTCACCATAATAAAGGGAGAAAAAAATAAAGACAGAACAGCAGAAAGGAGCACTAAGAATGGAAGGGATAGGAATGCATGTCCAAGTAATTCTTACCTTTTTGTGCGCTATCAAGAGGCAATTGGAATGCTCGTGTTCACATGCAATTTCATAGTCGGGGATGAGGGCCACCAATTCACGAACAAACCGTACTACTTCTTCATGCCAGGGCACGTTGGCCATGGTAAGACTGCTTGCTGAGCTTTCTCCACAGTAGGTAACACCCTATGGGAACATCACAACAGTCAGGATGATTTAAAAAAAAAAGGGGGGGGGGGGGGACATGTGAATGTTGTAAGACCCAGAAAGTCTTCTTGAGGTCATCTAACTCATTCAACCCATATTTTAAAGTGACAAGGGCAGGGCTGAAGGAATGGCTCAGGGGCAAGTGCTAAGTACTTGAGTTTGATTCCCCACCATGACATAAACTGGGCGTGGTAGCACAGGTCTGTAACCCTAGCTCTCGGGAGCCTGAGACAGGAGGATTCCCATGAGTCTAAGGCCAGCCTGTGCTCCACAGAGATTTCAAGACCAGCCTGGGCTATAGTGAAAAACCCTGTTTGAAAAAAAAATGACAAGGATGATAAATGATAAACCTTGTTGAGATCATACAAGTAGTGACAATGACAACATCAGAAAACTCTAGCCAATGTTCTTTCCACTGGACAATAACTGTAGCTAAGAACCTGTGTTCTGTGCTATGCGACAACCTCTGCAGTCAAGAGACTATAATATGTTGAAATCAACAGTGTATCTTTCCCTTCAGGTTCACTTGTGTACTGTAATAAGTTAAATCTAAAAGGCTTATAATCTCCTAGTATGATAACAGCAGCATGGCAGAGACCCATGGGAGGTGGGGTATAGTAGAAAGGAGAAGCAAAAATGACTAAAATGCAGTAAGTATACATACTAACTATGAATGTAGTTATTACATATTGCAAATACATACTATTAAAAAGAATAATGTGGGGGTAAAAACAGAAAAGAAATCAGTAACCAGCTGGATCACTGGAAAAATAAAGTGGGTTTCCATTTTCCAATACAATTGAGAGTGAGAATATCACATTTTATACTTTTCTATAGAGTGCCAGACAGGAACCTCTTTGGAATTATTTTGAAGAATATATACTGTATTATATGAATATATGCATATATTAATGTATATACAAAAAATTATGCCAAACGAGAAGTATACTTGTGGATATATTATGTACCTAAATATATGCAGTCACATAAATTTATCTTACCAAAATTGAAATTCTTACTAAGTATAATTGTAGTAAGATAAACTGCCTTCACTATTAAAACTGATATATAGATCCAATGCAATCCCAATCAAGATACCAACAGCATTTTTCAAAACTAGAAAAAATGATCCAAAAATTTGTATGGAACCAGAAAGGACTCAGAATAGCCAAAACAATCCTAAGCAACGAAACAAAAGCACAAGGCAGCAAGTTACATTACAGAGCAACAGGGATTGAAAACCACATAGTATTGGCACAAAAATAGGTAGGTGGATCAATAGAATGGAACTGGGGATGCAGAGACATCACACTTAGTACCGTCAGGCATCTTCAACAAAGGGGTCAAAAATACACACTGGAGTAAAGACAGCCTCTCTAACAAATGGTGGTGGGGAAACTGATGAGCCACATGCAAAGGAACAAAACTAGACCCACATCTTTCACCATGCACCCAAAACCAATCAAAACAGATTTAAAAAAAAAAAACCTAGACTTGTTGGAAAAAAATAGGCAAAAACCCTTGAAGACACAGACATAGGCAAGGACTTTTCCAATGAAACACCCAAAGCACATGAAGTAACACCAAGAATCAATAAATGGATTATTTTAAATTAAAAAGCTTCTACACAGCAAAGGAAACAACCAACAGGGTGAAGAGGAAACCAACAGAAAGGGGAAAAAATTTTGCCATCTGTATCTCAGGCAGCAGATATTCTCGTGTGTGTGTGTGTGTGTGTGTGTGTGTGTGTGTGTGTGTGTAACTAAAAAAAATTAGACCTTCCAAAATAAAAGACCCAATCAAAAAACGGGCATCTAAAATGAATACACAGCTCTGGATAGCAATAAATACATAAAAAAGTGTTCAGCATCATTACCCGTCAGGGAAATGCAAATCAAAACAACACTGAGGTTCTACTAACTAAGTACAATGAGTGGCTAGTATTAACAATTAAAAAACAACAAACGCTGGTGAGGTTATTCCTACAGTGCTCGTGGAACTGCAAACTGGTACAACCACTATGGAAAGCAGTATGGAGATTCTTCAAAACAACTTAAAATAGATATCCCATTTGCCCCAGCACTACCTCTTCTGGATATCATCCCAAAAGCATTAAAGACCTCATACAAGAACGATACATGCATACCCATGTTTACAGCAGCACAACTTATAATAGCCAAATCTTGGAAGAAGCCAGTATGTCCAATAACAAGTGAACGGGAGGCCGGAGGAATGGCACAGCAGTTAAAGCACTTGCTAGCAAGTACAAGGTCCTGAGTCTGAATCCCAGCACCACATAAACCGGGAGTGGTGGTGCATGCCTATAATCCCAGCACTTGGGAGGCTAAGGCAGGAGGACTGCTGTGAGCCCAGGACCAGCCTGGGCTACAAAGCGAGACCCTGTTTCCAACCCCCCGCCCCGAAAAAATGAATGAACATATAAATAGGATGTGATACATGTGATGTGGTATATATACACACGCACAATGGAGTAGTACTCTGCCATAAAGAAAGACAAGGAAAATGGGTGTACCTTGAGACCATTATGCTTAATGAAATGCCTTAGACACAGAAGGTTAAGTATCATATGGTTTCTCTAATATGATGAGAAAACCAAACCATAAAAAGAATAAAAGAAAGATGGAAAGTAAGAAGACAGACTTTGTGCAGAGAGAAAGAGGAAGTTGGAGAGAGAGGCTAAGGGGTGCAAAAGGAAAAGGGATGTGATATGTACATCAAAAACTAAATAAAATCAAATGTAGGAAACTTTTTAAATAACGAAAAAATATAAATTGCCTTCTAAATCTTTTAACTCTATTGAAGACCCAGACATTTAAGACCCAGAATTTTCATAAAAAGTAGCCCTCCCCTATTTGGTAAATGACGTGATGAGAAATGATTCATTTTTTTCATTATAGGGGATATCTTAAGTTGGTGAACTCTTCAAATACTCCTAAATCAAATTTTCATGACAAGTAGTTTGAATGCCCTCTGGGGATTAAAAAGAAATAAAAATATACTACGTGCATTATCGACACTGCTTCTGTTCCTCACACACGTGCAAGCACACACCCTGACAGCGACACATACCCATACTACACAAAGACTGGAGGAGGTAGTTACATTAAATGCAACACACACATAGAGAGAAGGACGGGGGGAGAGTGGGAGCCGGGAGAGCGAGGAATGAGCACCGCAGGGCGACCCTGCCTGGACAGATGAAGACTCGGAACTTGGCTGAAGACTCAGATTAGCTCTGCCATATGCTCTACCCCGATGGCTGTTCAGAGTACAAGGGTACCAGAGATGGCCTTGCTGAATATGGACTACCCACAGCCTAGCTTAGTTGAAATAAACAAGATCTGCTCTTTCTGCCCACTGATTTACAAAATTCATTAAGTCTGAGTTTTAGCGGAATAAAAGAAAAGCAAGTAATACTATAGCTCACAGTATCCTTAAGAAAGAATGGCTAGAACGTGGGACAGACGTCAGCACACAACCGAGGCAGGACGGAGCCGCTGCAGACACCAGGACACTCGGTAACCAGCGTGAGTTCACCAGAGAATACGAAACATCAGAGCAAGCAGGTGAGGGGAAAGCGCCCTGAGACGACAGGCTTTCGGCCACCGCAGCGAGCAGAGAGACTCGGAGGTCAGCAGCAGAAGCATAAAATGGCAAAGAAGAAGCACAGGAATCCCGGTAGCTTCGAGACTCCACCCATGTCCAAAGCTCTTGCCCTTCATCTGTGTGCCCGCAGCAAGCCCCATGCGTTTCCCCCTGGTGCTCACAGGTGCCAGCACCGAAGCTCCCCCTGCCCTGAGTCTGCAGCGGGTCCTCCTGCGCTTCCCCTCAGGTAGCCTCTCTCGCGTGGCCCCTCCCAGAGGTGAGGACGTTACCCATTCCCAGTGTTCCTGTGGGGAACCTCCCAAATTATTAACAGTAGATTTGTTAAAAATGAAAAAATAAAGAATAGCTGAAGAACTGTGCTAAACTCCCAGATGCATTAGAAAACTGAAAATTATTTATTTGCAGGTCATAAAATGCACTTAACTGCAATTTAAATACCACTATGGTATATGAATTATGCAAACTATGTATGTAGCTCAAAGAAATTTCTTTTTAATATTTAAAAAAGACCACCAAAGCTCAGAGATTTCAGATAAAATCATCTATCCATGAAACTATGTTTTAAAATGTTTTACTGCTTCCCCACGTGGCAATAATGAATTAAGACTCCTGGCTGGAAAGAGGACGGAGGGTGAATGCTGAGGTCTTTCTTAGCTCTCAAGGACGCTTTCCCTGGCAGTCTGGGATGCTTCATAATTTATAAAGCACTTCACAGGGAAGTTCTCATTTTGGTCAGACAACGCCCTTTGAGGTGAGCAGTACTGAGAACTTAAGAGCCAGAGCCTGCACTATGACAATGAATGCTCAGAGCAGAAAATGGCCTCAGGGAACTAGAATGAGGTCACCTTCGTGCGCTTGACCCTTGCTCAGTTTCAGCTTCTAATCATTTCTGTCTCTGGAGGCCTCCCCGCTTCAACCACTTCTCTTTACCCCACACCCCAGTCTACTGACAGCTCTCCTCTGACTTTATTCCTGAGCACAGAAGACCCTGAATCATCTGGAACCACTTCTTTTCTCCTCAGGTCAAAGCTACCACCTGTTCTTCTGATACCAACTCAACATCTACCCTGTTTGTGTCCTGCAGCAAGTTCCTCCCGCACAACTGTCCATGAAGAACAAGAAAACAAAAACGGGTACAATGTGGAACTCAAAAAGCAAAACCATTTCCCACAGAATCTGTAGGCAAGAAATGACAAGCAGACCTAACCCCTTCGTGAAGAACAAAATCATTTGCACCCAGCAGGCCAGTGGTGGACAGCAGCACCTGTGTCATGACGACTTCTGATGCGTCTCACTGCCGGGGATGGGCACCATTTCTGGCCATTTGGAAAGTTTGCTTTAGGACCCAGTCTGGGAGATCAACATTTTTACAGCTCACCTACTTGATCCTCTACTTACACTGACTTCGATAGCAAAAAGATTCCAATATTGTTTTTCTCTCTTAAAGTCTGTTGACTCAATGAAATATTTCTTGGCAATATACCCAAAACATCTCACTCCTTTAACCTCAAAACGCCTCACTAACTGCTATAATCAGGCCCAGCTTCTCACAGCTTCTTCACTTTCCTCCAGTACATGAGGCTGTCTTTACCTTCCTCTGTAGCCATCTGAGAATGGATTCAGGAGTCCTTGATCTCAACTTTCTTCCAAACTGGATCCCTTAACATCCCCTGTCATTACAGCCCCTTCCCCACCTGACCTCAATCTCATCACATCCTGTGCAAGACTGTCACCAGATAACTGGTGTGATGTGTCTAAACTCTGCGCTCTTAGAAAGAGCTGGTTCTTGTCTATATTCTGACCTAACTACTTAACGAGCCAAAGATCAAGTCATACACTCTTCCATGTCAGCAACTTCCAGAACTCTTTTGATATAAAATTTCATGCATATTGCTCAGAAATTGTTCACTCCTTACTGATTTTACACCAGCCACTAAACAGGAGTGAGCAATGCTACGTCGGTGAACAATAGCAATGCTCCCTACCTTTGTGTGGAGACAGAGGATGAGGCTATGCTGAGACAATCACTCTTCAAGGTGTATTCTGCAAGGATGGAGCACTTGACAGTCACAGTGCTACAGAAAGCAGCTTGAAATCATTTGACAACACATAATTACTCAGCCTGCACTGTTTTCAAGGTGTAATGCTAGGCACAGAATACAAAGACACCATTTCACTTACAAAGAAACTGTGTTATTAAAATTTTCAATGAAGCAGATGTTTATAGTATGAAACACATTTTGAGAAACAACTAAGCAAATGACAATTAAGAGTCCCAGGCTAGCAAAGCAAGACCTACTTAAGCCCAGTGAAGCTAAAGATCCATGTTAATTTACAGGAAATGTAACAATAATATTTTGCAAGGCTGGCAATGAAACAAAAGAGGAAATCAATATAATAAAGAAATATTCTTTTTTAGGTTCAATAAATGTGCCTAATGGAAAGTAATCTACACTTTTATTAAATCTAGGGATAGGTTATCTCACTTCTGAGAACAAAACTCTTAAAGAGACATTAGGATGCTAATTTTAGTATTGAGAAAATTTAGACTCACAAAGGATAAGTTGTCTGCCCCCAGCATACAGTACACTGCAGAGATGTATCAAACCTGGCTTTTCCATTTCCCCACCTGAGAGTTCATGTGTGCTGACCATGAGAGACCCCGGTGCCTGCATGCACACACAGGCCAGGAGGAGATGCTGGGGCACAGAGCCACGACAACTTGCCTGCGTCTGCAGTTTCCCCCATTGACTCAAAGGTATTACTACCATGACTTACGAAAGACAGCCATTTCTTTCCATCAAACTCACAAATAAGATGAAAAGAGAAAGTACAAAGAGGGTGATATCAACCCACATTAGTGCTAGAAGACAAAATGACAAGAAGTTGAGTATATATAATATACATGTGTATGTGTAAAACCTTCCTTGAGGTGTATTTAGTAACTCGCGAACAGTTTAGTGCAATATTCTGAACACACACAGGTTTCTATGTTAAAGTTCAAGAAATAGGAACAAAAAGCTAAGCATCCCCGCTGAGATGCAGCCAGAAAACACTAACAGCATCGCTTGCTTCTGTGGGGCAACTTAGGTGTGTCACCAGCCTCGGATCAAGTTACATAGTAAGTACATATCTTGGGGCATTTACATAACCTGGAGGCACTATTAAATTTGAACTTCAAAGTATTTCAAAGTTTGAAGGGAGATTGGGGAGATTTTTCTGTTTAGTAAGAGCATCGGTAAGAAACAAGATTTCCAAGTGCTAGTTAATCTGTGTAAGTGGGTAAATATTTGGGTTATCTCTTATCCAAGAATCTCAAGTAGGTCATAAGTTATACAAATGTGGAGCTGTGGGGATAAGACAGGACTAGAAAAAATGATCTGGAATTCACTGGTGTGGACAGCATTTACAGCTGTGAGTGTTAAGAATCAAATGGCTTTCTTGGATGAGGACAACTAAACATCTACAAAAATGAGAATAGGGGAGAGAGGAGGCAGAGCTCAGTGGTCAAAGCATTTGCCTAGCAAGCACAAAGCCCTAGCGTCATGCAAGCTGGGTATGATGGCGCACACCTGTAGTCCCACTACTCAGGAGGCTGAGGCAGGAGGATTGTCAAGAGTTCAAGGCCAGCAGTACCAGCCTGAACTACCAGACCCTGTCTCAAAACAATCTAAAACCCAAAATCCAAAACAAATAACCAAAAAACAAAAACTCCCAGAACAAAGTGAGAATACGCAGAAGGACAACCTACTCCATCTCTACAAGTAAACTATTTTTTTTTCATGTATCTTTTTGAAAATGCTTGCTCTGATATGAGAGGGTATTTCAGAGTTTCACAGCCAAGTTCAGCTTTCTGTATTCTATCCTCGGGACTGAGGAACAGAGAAAAGCCTGCCCGCTACGTGTGTATCATTTTATTGCCAAAGATACTCTTTTCTTTTAAAATTGCTCATAATTTCAAAAGGCTACTCTTGGCAAAAGCTTAAATGATACAAAAAATGCAAACTACAACTGAAAATCTATGTCCCACTTTAAGAAAACCTTGCCAACACCAATTATAGTGATGTTTTAAGTTATGATTTAGCTATTAGAGAATGCTGCTTCAAATTACATGGCACTAAAACCTTTATCATTATAAAGCAACTTGGCTGGATTGCCTGTCACCTTTTTCTCTCTTCCTTCCCTCTTTCTGCCCCCTTCTGAGTACCTCCCACCTTGTCTGTGTCCTTCCTTTTTGCAGTCATGTTTTCTATTCTGAAAGAGGTATTTTATCATCAGAATATAATCAATGAATATTTTTTAAAGGAAGGTGGCTACTTTATAAACAGGATAATTCTCTGTTGAGGGTTTTGGGTTTTTTTGAGCTTGGAAAACTGTTAATATTATTAGGAAAGAAATAAAAACTTTTGTTCGTATCTAAGATGTTATAACAAGACTGTTTTCAAACAAGTTTTCCACTTAACTATTTTATTCCTACATTCAATAATATCTGTGAGATCTGTTTATGGGCCAGCTGTCCCTAAAGCCCTGGAGATAAGAATAATTGATATGGATGTGCTATTAAGAGAAATGTGTACTTTATTGATAGGTAAAATTCACAAAAGTAAAGTGAGCTACTTTGAGAGATTTAATAATAAAAAATTCTTAAGAGAGAGAAAGCTTAAGAAGGTCACTGTTAATGTTAACTGGAGAGCACAGGTGCACTTAGGGTAAGTTTTGGACGTGTTGTTAGATTGCAGGTATAGGGTAGGAGCAAAAGGGACCAAAAATAGCACCTGAAGTTTTGGCTTAAGCAATTGTGTGAAGAGTGGGACAGTTTATATAAAAACTGAGATAAAGAAAAATCGGGACAAGTTTGGGGAGAAAAAAAGTTTTTTTGGTACTACAGGTCCAAACAAGAGCCTCTGCACTAAGCTACATCTCCAGTCCATTTGTTTTAGTTTTGATTTTTTAAGACAGGGTTTAAGTTGCTTAAACTTTCAGTCCTCCTACCTCAGCCTCTTAAACTGCTAGGATTATAGGCCTGTGCCACCAGACCTGGCAAAGGAGAAATTTTTTAAGTTCCCTGTTGACCATATTAAATTTGAGTTATCTCCAACTAACATTAACAGTGACCTTCCTGAGTGCTCCTCTCGCTTTCCTGAGTATGTAATAACGCTGTAACCGGTCTGTCCACTGCTACTGCTGTCCTCTCCTACCAACTCATGACACAGCAGCAGGGGAATCTTTTAAAACTGAAAATAATGAAATCACATCACTCTCAGGTTTACTACTAGTATTTAAAAATCTTATCACAAACCTGAGTTAAAATCCAATTCCCTTACCTCTGCTTGAAAAGTCTAATACAATCTGCTCCCACCCAGCTGATTCATCTATCTGCATCACTCCCAGCCTCCACGGCTCCACTAGGCTCACGCAGGACCCCTGTACAGCCGTGGTGCCACCCCCTGAAGGCATCACTCCTAGCCCTTGGTGCTGCCTTGCTTCCTAGTATTCAGGTATCAGCTTTTCTTTAAAAAAAAAAAAAAAGTCATCTTCTCAGAAAAGCCTTCCTAAAACTGTGAACCACAATATCTAGCAAAATAATATACCTTTTGATCCCAGAAATCCACCTCAAAGAAATACTTGAAAAGGTATGAAAGAGACAAGCAGACATAATTTGCCTAATTGGCTGTATCCTACATCAACAATGAAATATTTTTGGAACACACACACACACACACACACACACACACACACACACCCTCTGAATCTAATAAATTCTTATTTTCTCTAACTCCCAATGCACAGGATATGGGGCAGAAGAACAAGCAATTGACAAAATCTAAGCTATAAGCACGATGAGCTAGCTGGTTGGGACAAGTGATCATGTTCTACAACAAAATAAATAACAAGGAAGAGGAAAAATATAAGAAGGAAACTGACAGATTTTTTAAAAATTAAAAGAAAATAATCTAATTACAACATATGGCCCTTATTTTGATACTGACTCAAAAATACAACTTAAACAAATGAAATAACCTTTAAAATTTGGAATCTCTGTGTTCCAATAATACAAAATGTTTAAGCGTAAGCTTGTTACTCTGAATAAGAGATTTAAGAGCCTACCTATCTTTTAGGGACACTGACTGACCTAGGGGTGTAGGAATGCTGGGATGTTGGGGTATTACTCAAAACAAAACAGAATGTGAGCAGAGAAAATGGTAGAGGCATAAGCTGAAACAAGACGGGCCCCAGGCTGGGATGCACCTCAGAGGTCGAGTGCTTGCCTAGTATGCAGGAGGCTCTGGGCTCGTTCCTCAGCAGCAGGAGGAAGGGACCGCTCACAAGTTGGTGACTGTTTTTGTTGCTGTTGTTAGTGTTGCTGTTATTGTTGTTGTTTGGTAAGGTTGGGAGGGAATGGGGGGACACTGGGGATCCAACCCAAGGCCTTGGCACTGGTCTACATCTGCAGCACTTTTTATTTTTTCATTTATTTATTTTGGTCTTAATTTCAAGACAGATACTCACTTAAGTTGCTAAGTTGCCCAGGGTGGGCCTGAACTTCCAACTTCCTTCCTGCTTCAGCCTCCCAGAGTACTGGGACCACAGGCCTGTGCCAGGCCTGGTTACAAGTTGGTAACTGTTGAAAGTGAGTGAAGAATAGATGAGGGTTTATCAAACCATCCATCTACTTCTGGGGTGTGAAATTCTTCATTAAAAGTTTATTTAGAAGCCAACCATCACTATTTTATTTCTCAGCTTAATGTCATTATGTGGAATTAGTCATTTTGTATTGTCTATCTCCAACTAAAATATAAGCCCACTTGTCTTCTTTACTGCTTTTACCTCCAGTGCCTACGCAGTGCTGGTTTCTCTATTAATATTGCTGAATTAACAAGTAAATAAACTGCCCACGACTTCTGAGAGCTTTTTGAGCATGTAACTGCCTCGTAGCCAGCAAAGCATCAACGCTAACTGCGTCCTGCGCAAGCAGCAGGGCTCACCTTCACTTCAATGAAGTCAGGATTCCCCAACGACACGAGCTCAGCATAGGCCTGAAGCTCATCCACATTCCACGATTTCACAAGGGTCAATCTGTAGACAGTGCGTTGTTGCTATAACAAAAGGGAAAAAATTTTTTTTTGATGTAATCTTGGTCAAAATCACTGATTAACAGAGAAAACTCTTAGTTTTTCCAACCCATTGAGAATTCAGGTCAAGTGAAACCCTGCAACAACTTTTGTAAAATGAAGTACTACTTTAAAGATGGATTAAAAAAAAAAGATGTCTATAAGGAGCTGTCTATAATGTCTACCTCTCACATGTCTTCCTGAAGGCACAGATTGCAAAATGTCTTTTTCTTCCTAAAAAAATCTAACGTTATGTTAGGTACTCAAGGGTTTTGTGACACATGTACACTGAATAAGATTCTGTTAAGAAAAAGTAAACTGATGAAATAGTTTTAAGCTATGGGAAAATTAATTCAGATCATCTTTAGGCTGTTAGGTAATGATTGCTAAAATTGATAATAACAAGAATTATTACTCTTGTCCTTTTTCCTGATTTCTCATTATGTAATAATCTCTTGGCATTTCTGTCAACAGAGAAGGGACATTTATGGACTGTTAATGTTGCAATTTGTTTACCACATTACCAACAGATGTACAGCCCTTCTGAAAGGCAATTAGACAAGAGTCATTAAAGCCTGTGAAAAGCCATGGCTTTGCAGCTCCCTTCAAGGACCAAAAAGAAATGATTAAAGATTCAAAGACTTAGTAAAAACAATTTCAGTACAGCATTATTGATAGCTTAAAATCTAAAGGAAGACCCTCCCACGGGACCTGCAACTTGCTTGTACCAAAAAGAAAATGGCAAAAGTGAGGGGATGCATGTGGTCACATCCAGCATGTGCCAGGTAAGAGCCACATTGCCAAACCTCAAGCTGGGCCCACGGTGACAAGGCTCAAAATAACTGAGAGGAAAGTGAAGTAAGATATGAACAAAAGGACAACCATCTCTTCAGTCTACATCTGAAAACATCCACAATTAATAAAGAAAAAACACACTTGAGAGCTTACTTTAAAAAAAAAAAACCTTGAAATCTTTAATGAAGAGTGTTCAGCAGGCATATCAGAAAATAGCTGTTTTCCAGGGGACTGAAGGGCATAGTTCAGTGGTTAAAGCACTTGCTTAGCATGTGGAATGGCTGTGGTGGCACACATCTGTTATCCCAGCACCTCAGAGGCTGAAGCAGGAGGATCGCTATAAAGTTTGAGGACAACAGTGAGACCCTGTCTCCAATAAATAAATAATTTTTTCTAAAGCAGATTTACTCTGATATACTCAAAAGTTAGATGATGCATGAAAAGAAAAAAATCCTCAGCTTCTCTTTACAGAGATATTATTCTTCCAGTGTTAAATCTAACAAAAGAGGTAGACAACTTCAGAAGAATCTCAATCATACATGCAAAAAGTCTTACAAAATGCTAGCAAGTAAAATTCAACACTCTGTTAAAAAATTCTAAGAATATAAAGATGACTCAATATTAGGAGATAACACAACCCATCATAGTAGAAGTTCAACACAGAAAAGCCATCATTTCAATAGACACCAAAAGGTATTTGGTATTGTTTAAAACCCCAATTTAAAAATGAAAGAGAATAAACAAATTGAAAACTAACTGGCAACCTAACTAACTAACTAACTGAGAAACACAACCTTTATGTGGTTAAAAAGAAGCCACTCCAATTTAGTCAGACTAACAGAAGCAAGTTCTTAAAAAAAAAAAAAAAAATGCTTTCCCACAAGTTGCAATCCAAGCAAGAAAGCCAGAACAAAAGTCTTCGGAGAGTATACCAAAAATAAAAAAAAAACAAAAAACAATTAATTGTAAATAATATAACTGGCTTCCTAAAAACCTAGCACTATCAGATAAAAAACTGAATTAGGACAAAGTGGCCAGTCTCCAAGTAAGAACTGAAGCTTCCCTCGTAGTAGGTAGTAGAGTAGTTGAGTAGTAGGCTAAAACATGTAAGCTCTGGATTCCGGCTGAACCTCAGATCACACACCAGGATATCTTTCCCAATTTTTCTCGATTCGTATCTATGTGAAATGGGAAATTTTGCATGGGATTAAAAGTGTTGATCCATGAAGCCTTTATAAATCCCTCTGGCAGCAGTAAATCATACCCAGCAGCAGTTATTATATGCCACCAATGGCAAAATACAAGGCAAAGAATATTCTATTTAACACCTGTTAAAATACATCTCCTAAAATCCAGTGGTTAATTAACGAAATAACCTGCAGAACAGTAAATAAATAAACCCTTCTGAGAGTCTTACACAAAAACTCACCTAAATGTTGGCAGTGAAATCAACAATAAAAACAGCAGGAGCTAGCATGCAGCACTTACTACATGCCAGCAGTAGCGCTCTGTGCTTCATGTTGTAGCAAAGGTTCCATATTTGCCTAGCCTCCAGACAAACATTATAAAGCAGATTTGACTACTGTCCCCATTTCACAGATAAGAAATTGTGGCCAAGAGGTATTAGGTACTGCCACAGTTACAGAGCAGCAAGGAATTCCAAGCACCAGGAATCCCAAGCAGGTTCTCTCTCACTGTACTAAACCTTGCAAAACTGTGAGAGATAACAAAGAAATGGAAAAAAAGAAAAACCATGAACACACAGCTCAAATACCTATCCACCAAAGAAACCCTGCTCCCCACAACTGGCCATGACCTTCCCAAGCACAACTAGCTGCCTGACTTTGATATTGTGCTATGGGATGGTTTTGTTTTGCCTCTGCTTAAAATTTACATAAATAAAATCATATATTCTCCTGTGTATGGTTTCTGTCACTCTATAGTGTATTCATAAAATACATTCATAAAATTCATCCCTGGGAGAACCAGGCTAGGCCACTTCAGAGGCGGCAGGTAGGCCTCTCGGGCAACCAACCCTGTCTGGTGCCTCAGGCCTGCTAGCAGTAGGCTGGGCCGCTCTGGAGGCAGCAGGTCGGCTTTGTGGACATTTTCCACACCCCTCACCTCAGGGAACCGTGGCTGAGGCCGGGCTCAGTGAAAACCAGGACAGGCCACTGGGGAGGTGGCTGGTCGGCTTCGCGGACATTTTCCAAGTCCCTCTCCTCAGGACCCGCGGCTGAGGCCGGGCTTGGTGAGAATCAGGCCAGGATATTCCCACTACCCCTAGCAGTGACTGTGTTCTCCCAGTGCTGGACAGAACCATACTGGGGAGAAACACACAGGGGAATCCAGGGACAGACAACCAGAGAGAACCAAAGACAACAAAACCATGAGGAAACGTGGAAATAAATCTCCTTCAGAAAGTCTCGAAATACCAGAAGAGCATACCAGGAATTCTTAAAATGCAGAAGCTAAAGATGAAAATGGTGCAAATGATGGTAACTTCTGGGCCCAGAAACACATCGAATTAAAGGAGGAATTAAAGCAGGAATTACAGCAAGAAATGATGCAGGAAATGAAAATCATAGATCAAGAGCGATGCCAAGATCTATCTACGCTAAAAGCAAGCTTGGAGAAGCAAGTAGAGGAGATCAAAGAAGAAATGAACCAGAAGATAATAAAGACCATACCAGAAATAAGAGAAGAACACAACAGAGACATAAAAAAATAAATAAATAAATGAAGATATACAGAAAGAGAAAAACACACAGGTCACAATAAGCAATGATACTGAACAATTTCAAAATAGATTATCAGACCTGTAAGACAAAATGATGGAGCGGGAAAAGTAAGACCATAAAGATCACAAAGTAAAAAAAAAAAGAAGAAGAAGAAGAAGAAGAAAATGAATCATTACAACAGCTGATAGACGATTCAAAAAGAAACAACCTGAGAATTATGGGAATCCAAGAGAAGACTGAGGACAAAACAGAAGGTTTAAAAGTCATATTCAAGGAAATTATGGGAGAAAATTTCCCAAATCTAAGAAGAGAAATGAGTATCAAACTACTGCAGGCATTTAGAACACCAAACAATATTGATCAGAAGAGAACCGCATCCCGACACATCATAATTAAAGTTCTAGAAACCCAACACAAAGAGAGAATACTAAAAGTGGTAAGAAAAAAGCAGAAGGTGACCTACAATGGTAAGCCCATCAGCATAACTACAGACAGACTTCTCACCTAGACTCTAAAAGCCAGGAGATCATGGAGCAATATCATTCAAACACTAAAAGAACACAAATTTCAACCAAGACTACTATATCCAGCAAAACTATCTTTTAAACCAGAGGGAGAAATCAAAATCCTCCATGATATAGAAAGTTTAAAGAAACTTGCAGCCCCTAAGCCATCATTGCAGAGAATTCTCAAAGGAAACTTGGATAGTGCAAGAGAAGCCAACAACATAAGATACCCCAGAGAAAAAGAAAGAGACAAACGCCAGAAGAGAATGAGCTGAGAAAAAAGTAAAGCCAGTAAACAACAGGGAAAAACTATAACGACGGCAGGAAACACCAAACATACCTCAATAATTACCCTAAATGTGAACGGCCTCAACTCACCTATCAAAAGACATAGAATAGCTAACTCGATCAAAAAACATAAACACACAATTTGCTGCCTACAAGACACATACTTCACCCACAAGGAAACTCACAGACTGAAAATAAAAGGCTGGAATTCAATATTTCATGCAACAGGTCCCAGAAAACAAGCAGGGGTAGCTATATTAATCTCAGACTCATCTGATTTCAAAAGAAAACAGGTGAAGAGAGACAAAGATGGACACTACATACTGGTTAAAGGAACATTGGAACAGGAAGAAATCACAATTATCAATATATATGCACCCAACTCTGGAGCACCCAATTATGTAAACCAAAAATTACTAGATTTGAAAGGACACATAGGCCCCAACACAATTATAGTAGGGGACTTTAATACTCCACTATCACAAATAGATCAACCAAACAAAACATCCACAAAGATATACAACTACTGACAGATACTACAGAAAACTTGGACATAACAGACATTTACAGAGTCTTCCACCCAACATCAACAGACTACACATTCTTCTCAGCAGCACACAGAACGTTTTCTAAAATAGACCACATCCTTGGGTATAAGTCATGCTTAAGCAAGTACAAAGGGATAGAAATAGTCCCCTGCATACTCTCTGACCATAGTGGAATAAGACTGGAACTTAACAGCAGTAGAAACAGAAGAAAATACGCAAACACGTGGAGACTTAACAACTTATTACTGACCAAACAATGGATCACGAAGAAATTAGAGAAGAAATCAAAAACTTCATAGAGTTAAATGACGATGGAAGTACATCATATCAAAATCTGTGGGACAAAATGAAAGCAGTCCTTAGAGGAAAATTAATAGCCATAAATGCACACATCAAAAGAACAGAACAGTGACAAATAGATTTGCTAATGATGCACCTCAAGGTCCTAGAGAAACAAGAACAACTTCACCCAAAAGGCAGTAGAAGAGAAGAAATTACAAAGATCAGATCTGAAATAAATGAGATTGAAATTAAAAAAGATTACTGAGTCAAAGAGCTGGTTCTTCAAAAGAATTAATAAAATCGACAAACCTCTTGCCAACCTCTTCAAGAAAAGGAAAGAAAAGGCACATATTAGCACACTTAGAAACGAAAAGGGTGAAATTACAACACTCTGCAGAAATCCAGAATATTGTAAGAAATTACTTTGAACACCTATATTCTAACAAATTTGAGAACTGGGAAGAAATGGACAACTTCCTAGATACATATAAAATACCAAAATTAAATGAGGAAGATATAAAAATCTTGAACAACCCCATCACGCACACAGAAATTGAAGCAGTAATAAAAGCTCTACCTACAAACAAAAGTCCAGGCCCAGATGGATTCACAGCAGAATTTTTTCAGTACTTTAGGGAAGAACTTACTCCAATCCTCCTCAAACTATTTCATAAAGTAGAAAGTGAAGGAACGCTACCAAATTCATTTCTCAAGGCTAGCGTCACACTACTCCTAAAACCAAAGACTTAGCCAGGAAGGAAAATTAAAGACCAATATCCTTAATGAATATAGATGCAGAAGTCCTCAATCAGATTCTGGAGAACAGAATCTAACAATTAATCAGAAAGATCATACACCATGACCAAGTGGGCTTCATCCCTGAGGTGCAAGGCTGGTTCAACATACGTAAATCAATCAATGTAATACACCATATCAACAAAAGCGAAAACAAAAACCATATGATCATCTCTATTGATGCAGAAAAAGCTTTTGACAAAATCCAGCACCCCTACATGGTAAAAACACTGAGAAAAATAGGTATAGAAGGGCCCTACCTAAAACTCATAGAAGCCATATATGCTAAGCCTACTGCAAATATCATAGTGAATGAAGAAAAGTTGAAATCGATCCCTCTCAAATCAGGAACAAGACAAGGATGCCCACTCTCACCAGTTCCATTCAACATAGTTCTTGAAACACTGCTCATAGCAATCAGACAAGAAAACGAAATAAAAGAAATCTGCATCAGAAAGGAGGAGGTCAAACTCTCCTTATTTGCAGATGATATGATTATCTAGATCTAGGAAGACCCTAAAAACTCCACTACGAAACTCCTAGAAATAATAAAAAAATTTAGCCAAGTCACAGGCAAAAAAATTAACACTAAAAAATCAATAGCTTTTCTCTATACTAATAATGAACTTATTGAGCAAGAACTCAGAAAAACAATTCCATTCTCAATAGCTCAGCAAAAAATTAAATACTTTGGTGTATACCTAAACAAGGAAGTGAAAGACCTATATAAAGAAAACTACATTACACTGAAGAAAGAAGTTATAGGAGACACTAGAAAAAGGAAAGATATCCCCTGCTCTCGGATAGGCAAAATAAATATAGTCAAAATGACTATACTACCGAAACTGATATATAAATTCAATGTAATTCCTATCAAAATACCTACAAGTTTCTTCAAAGAACTTTTAACAATCCTTAAATTCATATGGAACCAAAAGAGACCAAGAATAGCCAAAGCAATCCTGAGCGACAAGACCAAAGCAGGAGGCATTACAGTTTCAGACATCAGGCTATAATATAAAGCCATAGTTGTAAAAACAATTTGGTACTGGCACAAAAATAGACAGACAGACCAGTGGAAGAGAATTGAAGATGCAGAGACAAACCCAAATACCCTCAATTACTTAATCTTCGACAAAGGGGCCAAATGCATACAATGGAAAAAGGAAGCCTGTTCAACAAATGGTGCTGGGAAAACTGGACAACCACATGAAAAAGAATGAATCTAGCCACAAACCTGTCACCATGCACCCAAATCAAATCAAAGTGGATCAAAGACCTAGACATTAAAAATGAAACACTAAACCTTCTAGAAGACAAATTAGGCAAATTTCTAAAAGACATAGGGGTAGGCAAGGACTTTCTTGACAAGACACCAAGAGCAAAAGAAATTATCCCCATTATCAACAAATGGGATCTTGTCAAATCAAAAAGTTTCTGAACAGCAAAGGGAACTACTAACATTGTAAAAAGAGATCCAACAGACTGGGAAAAAATATTTACCACGAACATCTCACATAAGAAGCTTATTACTAGAATATACAAGGAGCTGAAGAAAAGTAAGCCTACCAGAATAAAGGAACCTATTGAAAAGTGGGCAAATGAAATGAAGAGACAGTTCACTCATGAAGAAATGCAAAAGGCCAACAGATACATGAAAAGATGTTCAACATCTCTAGCCATAGAAAAATGCAAATCAAAACAATGCTAAGATACCATCTCACCCCAGTGAGAATAGCCTATATCAACTAGTCAAATAGTAATCAGCGATGGCATAGCTGAGGAGAGAAAAGAACCCTCCTGCACTGCTGATGGGAATGTAAATTTTTACAACCCCTTTGGAAAGCAGTATGGAGAGCTCTCAAAAGACTAGAAATAAATGTCCCCTTTGATCCAGTGACACCCCTCCTGGGAATATATGCAAAAGAAGTCAAAACAACACACAACAGAGATATTTGTAGACCCATGTTCATAGCAGCACAACTAACAATAGCTAAAATATGGAAGTCACCAAAATACCCATCAACAGACCAGTGTATACACAAACTGTGGTATTTATACACAATGGAATACTATGCATCAATAAAGTCCAACAATGTGGAGGCTTTTACAGGCAAATGGAAGAAACTTGAAAACATCATGCTTAGTGAGGAGAGTCAGAAGCATAAGCTGAAACATCGAATGGTCTCTCTGATATGAGAGTCCCAGAGCACAACTCCTATGGAACTTAAAAAGAAAAACAAAGTGAAACAGCGGGTTCCGGTAGGGGAGGAGGGAGGGAGGCGAGGGTAGGGGTAGGGACAAAAGGAGAGTGGGAAAGCCCCTGTCACCTTGACAAGATAGATATGTGCATAAAAGGCTCAACTCCATTGTAAACCTTAAAATTTGCACATATACATATCAATAAAATGGGGGAAAAATAAAAGAAGATTTGGGGACTGGAAAAAAATAAAAAATAAATAAAATTCATCCCTGTTGCCACATATTGGAATTTTACTGTTATTAGTATTCTATGAATATACAATAATTAAACAATTTTATTATTAAAACATCTTAATTATTTCTAAGTTTTAGCTATTAAAAAAACTACCATTATCTCTTATCGCATTAGAGTTTAGTTTTCTCAGACATTGCATAAAATGCTATACTGGTTTTTCTTTTTTAAAATTGGGAGTAAAGGGGATTGAACCTAGGACCTTTGCACTCAGTTACATTCTCAGCTTTTTTTTTTTTTTCTTTAAAGGAACGGCTCGATAAATCATCAAGCTGCCGATGAGGGCTCAAACTTGGGAGCCTGCCTCAGCCTCCCAGAGTGTTAAGGTTACAGCCAAGCACCACTACACCCAACTTGTGGCATATTCTTTTGTGTCTGGCCTCTGAAGGAACCTGATGTTTGCAAGAGTAATTCATGCTGTTCTATGCAGCTGTAAATACATTTTGATTGCCACTTACTACTCTAAAATATGGAAGAGTATCCCCTCACACACTTCTGTTCTTTTACAAAATGATGCTGGGGTGTCACTGTTCTTGGATGTGAATTACACATTTCTGGGCACACCTAAGGATGAAAATGCTACGCTATAGGATACGCGTACACTCACTTTTCACAGATCCAGCCAAATGCATTTCCAACGTTATTTTCTCACACTTCCACCTGCAGTAAATAGGAGTTCGGTTGTTTCTTAGCCGTGGCATCATTTAGTACTGTTAGTCTTCTAAGTTTCAGCCAGTCTTGCACTGCTTTGCACTTGTCCGGTTACCAATGGGGCCGAGTTTCATTCATGTATACCTATGTACAGGGAACTGGATCTCTCTACACTTGTGTTTGTTCTACCATGTAGAATATTTCCCTATTGAGATACCTGTTTTTCTCCTGCTGGTTTTTAACAATTTTCAAAATATTCTCTAGCAGGAAAAACTGTCACAAACATATTAGAAGTATTTTCACTGACTTTAGGACTTCTTTTTCCATTTTCTTTATGGATCTTCTGATCAACACATTTCCTAATTTTGGAACATTCCAATTCCTTTTCTTTTCTTTCGTGATTAGTACTTAATGTTTGCTCAGACCAAGAATATTTCTGTATAACAAAACATGAAGATAAACTTATATCCTTTTCTAAGTTTTGCCATTTTTGTCTTTGGCATTTGTGTCTAAAATCCAAAGCCAGAGGTGGAGGAATGACGCAGTGGTTAAAGCACTTGCCTTACAAGCAGAAGCCCTGAGTTCGATTCCCCAGTACCACATAAAGCCGGGCATGGTGGCACACGCTGGTAATCCCAGCACTTGGAAGGCTGAGGCAGGAGGACTGCCATGTGTCCAATGGCACTCTGGAATACAAAGTGAGATCCTGTCTCCAAAATAAAATAAAATCCAAAGAGGATTAAATGGATAATCTGTGCTAAAAGGACAAACTTATTTTCATGCGGTTACTTCATTATAATAAGTATAATAAAGCCACTGCCTACTGCATATGAGCTCCTGCCTGTTTCATTTTCCATTCTGCCCCCACTGAGTCAACTGTTCATCGATGTCCCAACATCACAGTTCTAATTATTGTTCTTTGATAATACAACTTGACTCTGTAGCTCAGCAGAGATGGTGATTCTCAAACACCAGCAATTTTACAACACAGAGCAATTTGTTAGAATTTTGTAACACAACCCATACACTATTCCTATGGCAGCAGGAGGAAGTTTACTGATTCTCACAAGCAGGAGGTGCTACTGACACCTAGTGGGTGAAGGCCAGGCTGCTACTGAGCGGCTTACAAGGCATGGGACAGATCCCAACCCCTCTCCTACAAAGGCTTGCTCAGCCTAAATGCCAACGGGGCAAAAGCTGAGAAACCCTATAGTAAGGCAAGTGTTTTCATCGGGTCTTTCTTCAAGACAGTCTTGGACCTTTCCACATGGATATATTTCAGAAGTTTTCACAAACATGCACAAGGTCCAGTGATTTCTATTGGGTGGCATTGAATCTATAAACCAGTATCACCCAACAGAAATATAATAGGAACTCAAAATATAAACCACACATTTAAATTTGCTAGTAATCACACTGCAAAGTTTAAAAGTGCACAGGTGAAAATAATTTTAATGTACTATAAATTGATATAGCCAAAACATTAGCACCTCAAAAAGTAAATAGTATTTTAAAATTAATATTTGGTATTCTTTTCCACAGAAAGTCTTTGAATGCAAACATTCATTTTATACTTAGAGAACAGCTCACTTCAGAGTAGCCACATGTGAAGCACTTGCTAGCCACAAGTAGCTAGAGGCTACCATGATTATATAGAAACAGTACTTTTACGGTCCTGAATCTTCCAAAGCAATGCTACCTTTTAGGTTATTTAAAATTTTCCCCATAATATTTAATAGTTTTCTATGGAGAGTTCTCAAACTTCTTTTTATAGATTTAATCCTAGCTAATAAGTTGTTGACACTATCATGTTTTTGTAATTTTTCCTGTTTGAACTAATATTTAACTGATACTTTAATTGTTGTTATGCAAAAATATCATTAATTTCTGTAGACTCTCCCTGACCCCAGTCACCTTGAAAAACATACTTATTAGTCATAATAACTTAGTAGGATTATCTATACATGTATGCAGACTAAACATTTCTAATCCAAAAACCTGAGATCTAAATGCTCTAAAATCTGAAACTTTTTGAGCATCAAAATAGTTTCACAAGAGAAGTATTTCATATCTGACTGCCAAAATAAAGTGCAACGAAAAAATTATGTAAAATTAGCTACAAGTGTATGAAACAAGAAACATCAGTATATTTTGATTTAAACAAGGGTCCCATGCCCACACTATCTCATTATGTATATATTTCAAAATTTGAAAAAAAATCATAAATTGAAAACACACCAGTCCCAGCCACTCCTGATAAGGGCTCCTTAACCTGCATACTGACTGAGCGGGAATCACTCTTCTAGGTAGAACTTTGTTCTGTGTTTTCTTGTTGTTCAGCAGTAGCCGGGTCTTCTACTTCCATTCATATCTGACAAAGTGGTAAGTGTAAATACTCCAGTCTCATTCTGGACACTAAAGTTGTAAATATTTATCAAGTATGGCTTCCTTGGTAGAAATCTTTATCAGACTGGAAGTTTCCTTGTATTACTAGGTACTCAGTTTTATCAAATGCTTTTTCTTTATTAATCCACCTTATCTTACTATCTTTCTCTTTTGTCATAAATCATGTTAAATTTTGAATATTAAATAAGCCTTGCATTTTTACTACAAGGCCAACTTGTTAAAGCTCTACATATACCTTTCTTCAGGCTGCTGATATTTTAGGATTTTTACTTCTCTGCTCATAAGTAAAAATTTCTTAACCTAGAATTTATTGCTATGGTTGTTATGGAGTTTCAGAACAAACTGAAGAGTGCTATTTCTTTCTGGAATAGTGTAAGGCTGGTGTTAACTATTCTAAGGCTAGTTAACTAAGTAAAATCATCCAGACCTGGTTTTCTTTGGGCAATTCTTTCAAAAACCATTTTTAAAATAACAATAGTAATAAAGCCATTACATAACTTATTTTGGTATTAATTTTCTTTAGCTTCCTTTTTTAAGAACTCATATATTGCATTTAAATTTCTGATCTACCTGGCATACGGTCAGTCAGAATATTCTCTTACCATTTTAATATATACAGGATCTTTAGTGACACTCTTTTCATTCCTAATACTACTTATTTATTCTTCTCTCATTTTGTTGACTAATCTTGTCAGGGAGTTATCAGTTTTCTAAGACTTCACAAAGAGTCAATTTTTGGCTCTTACAATCATTTCTATTTTATGGATTTTTTCTATTTCATTAACTTCTGCTCTTATCTTTGATTTCTTCCCCAGTACTTACATGTGGTTAATTTGCTGCTCTTTCTCTAACTTCTGAATATATTTAAGTAACTGGCTTTTAGCCTATTTTCTATCCTAAAACACGCACTTTGTCTTTTTTTCCTACTCCTTCACTCAGGAATACTTCATTGAGAACAGAATTCTAGACTGGTAACAACTGGCAGGTGTCAGCTCTTCACAGCTCCATGATTCACTTTGTCTTCTGTCATTTCCACTGTGAAATTAACAATGGTGCTGCTCATGGGCAACAATTTTCTTTCTGGATGCTTTCAATTTTTCCTTACAAGTTTCTTTTCACTTATACTGTTTGGGTTTCTCAATTCTATCTTTCTATATTACCTAAAATTTCTATAACAAATAGGTAAACAGTTTATAGTGAATGGGGAGAACAATGCTATGTAAAAAGGAAAATGTTTAGTGTCATAATGGTGCATGTAGCTCAGATAATCCCATGCACCGGGAGAAGTAGATTCTAAAAGGCCTCAAAAAGCCTAACTAAATATCCTGGTTTGTAGCAAACAAAAGACTACCAGTATACAATAGTTCTTCTCATAATTTTTCAATAACCTATGCCCAGAAAACTCATAAAAGGAAGGCTGTGCCTTAAGAAAGCACCAAATTAAAAAAAAAAAAAAGTGGAGGGGATTGAGTAGAAACAACTAAATTGGAACCAGTGGGTGTAATCAAGATCTCTGGGTGCAGGGCTAGAGCTTCATTTTCCCTAACTCTGAGTCTTGCCTGCTGTGTTATCCTCAAAGTTGGCTCATAAGATGGTAAGATGACTAGACAAGACTCTTACTAGAAATGAAGGTTACAATGAATTGAAAACTATTTTAAAAGATGTTATATGATCTCTTCATTGTAAGTATACAGTGCTGGCAAGGTGGTATTTAGAAATATATCTCTGAGCACAGGGACCCTGAACTCTCTGTGCTAAGCTACCTGCATGATCTCAGGTGGGGAAGGGGGAATGAACGATTAAAATGGAGGGCCAACCAACTCCGCAGCATGAACTAAACATTCCAATCTGTGGCACAAAGTACAAAAGGTAAACCGTAAATTATATATTCCACTTTATTACTGGTTTAAGTAGCTAATTTAAGCTCTAGGCTGCATGTAGGTTTTCCCTAGAACAAAGAAGAGATTAAAAAGAATAAATATATAAGAAATGACAAAGAACGATGTAGGCTGGCAAAGGCCAGCCAGATGACTGACAGAACTCCTGTCTAACTCAGTGTCATGGGTAGACCATACTGACTCCTGCAACAGGCTTGGCTGGACTTGGCTCTGGCGGGCTGAGCACGTGGTGGCTGGACCCACAGAACACTTCAGGTGTCTTACTTTCTCACTGCTGGGACACCATACCCAATTCCCCCGATTTAAGGGAGGAAAGATTTATTTAGCTCATGGTTTCAGAAGGTCACAGTCCACACAAGGACAGCTGGCAATGATAGAAGCACATCACAGAACTGAAGCTGGAAGAAAGCTGCTCAACATGGCAGACAAGAAGCCAAGTGAGGGAACTACCCTCCCAGGTCCTGTCCCAGTAACAAGGCCTGCCTGGGTCAAGCCCCAGTGTTCCACCCATTCCGAACAGGTCCTGCCTCTTAGGAGCACAATGTTCCACAGGTACCCTACTACATCCAAATAGCTGAGGTTTTTTTTTTTTTTTTTTTTTGGGGGGGGGGGGGTCATTCCAGACGCAAACCATAACACACAGTTAGCACAGACAGGTAGGAGACAGTAAAAGAAAGACCAGTGCTGTTCTCGGATCATATGTAACAAGACCAAAGAGAGGTTAATCCTTTTCCAAGAACACGGCAAAGAAAGGCAGGGGAGGGAAGGTGACACTGGGTCCTTCCTGGTGCTTTTCTCAGAGGTCAGCAAGAGTTTCCACCTCCAAGGGGAGAGAAGGCCAAGGTGTTCCTTGCTATACACAGGGATTTAAATTTCCTTTTCATACTTTGAGTTAAACACTGGTAAAACAGGTTTTCTTTGGGGAAGAAGACATTTTTACAAATGCAAATTTTAAAGTCTCTTTTAAGTTTTAAGCACAGCTTGTCAAAGGATTATGCTCACAATAACGAAAATGTTCATCCATGTAAATTTTGGAAAATTTTAACTATGCATATTGGCTGCAAAATTTATAAATAATAAAATACAAGTGACATAATAATTTTCTTTTGAATACAAGTTTTTTTCTTCAGTATCTCTGTGATTTCTTTGGTATACTAGTGATTATTTTCAACAGAAGTCATAATGCTGTGTCATTTAACCTTCCCATGTATAGCATACTCAAGTTCAGATTCCCAAGGACAAAAAGCAGCACTACAAGGTTACTGTAGAATGCTAGTAGATTTAGTTAGATTTCATTTCAGATTGGAATTCTGCATTTTGAATTCACTGTTCATGCGATGTGATCATAAAGTATGCTGAGTGTGCATATAAAAATTTATTTCAGTAAAAAACATGCAATTATTTATCCCCCGCAAAAGTACACCTCTTCCATTCAAATGTATCCCATCATTCTTGCCATTTTATAAAGCAGTTTATAGTTTACATTTATAGCAATTCCAATCAAATGAAAACATTATGGCTGGGCCTTGTGATACAAGCTCATAATTCCAGTACTCTGGGAGGCTGAGGCAGGAAGACTGCAAATTAAATCCCAGCCTGAGCCACTTAGAGACTTAGCAAGATGGTGTCTTAAAATCAAAACCAAAAAAATGGGCTGGCCAAGTAGCATAGAGTGGAAAGCCCTGGATTCTATTCCCAGCACCTCCAAGAGAAAGAAAGAAAGAAAGAAAGAAAGAAAGAAAGAAAGAAAGAAAGAAAGAAAGAAAGAAAGAAAGAAAGAGAAAGATAGATAGATAGATAGATAGATAGATCCACCTTATTCACCAGGTTAGATACCACAACTTCTGGCTCTTCACCAGAGTAAGGAGACCATGAAAGGTAAATGTTTTGAATCCATTTAGGACATCCAGGCAGCCACAACAGTGCAACTAAAAACTCTCACAAAAAAAGGAAGGACATCCAAAACTGCTTCAGAAAGTGGCAAGGATATTGCAAGTAAGTGTGTGCACTCTGTGGCATTACTGGAAATGTATCTTTCACTGCAATAGATTTCTTTCAGAAATACACCATACACCATAGTTTTTGATCATGCCACATATGCAGGAATCTTAATGGACTAGTTTAAAATTAACATAATTACTAAAGTCTAAAGAACAGTGCTAGACTACAGTTGGATTACATTAAAACAATAACTAGGTGTAGCTGTGGCTTCAAGGGTAACATCAAGAATTTCCTCTGTAAAAGAAATTCTCAGGGCCTAGAGAAATGGCTCAGCGGTTAGAGCACTTGAGCAAGCACTAAGTCAAGTGCTAAGTACCCAAGTTCAATTCCCCAGCACCACATAAGATGGGCGTGGTGGCGCACACCTGTAATCCCAGCACTCGGGAGGCTGAGGCAGGAGGACTGCCATGAGTCCAAGGCCAGCCTGGGCTGCAGAACGAGACCCTGTCTCAAAAAAAAAAAAAGAAAAGAAAAGAAAAAGAAAAAGAAAAAGAAAAGAAATTCTCATGTTATAATTTAAACCATTCCTCTTTATAAAACGTTTAAAATTAGGAATAATATACCTGGGTTATATTATTTTTAACTACTTTCTTTTTATAGTTCAAAGATTTAGGTAGTACTTTCATTTGCATGGGTTCTAGACTGGCCAGCACACTGTTTAATCAGCTTTGTGTTATCATTAAAAAAAAACACCAAAGATCAATCAGATTAAAGGTTTGTTTTAGCTCACAGTTTTGGAGGTTTAAGTCCATGATCAGTTAGTTGGCCGTGTTGCTTTTGGGTCTATGAGAAGGCAAAATTCGGTTGGAGCACAAGGCACATATTGTGTACTTCATCGCAATCAGGAAATAAAGAGGAAGGGGATGAGGTCACAATTGCTCCTTCCAGGGCATGCAAGCAGGGCTCTAACTTCCTCCCATCACACCCTACTTCCCAAAGGTTTACTACCTCACAGACTGCAGACCTAATATGTGGCCTTTGGGGAACACGTCCAAACCACAGTTGGGATACAAGTACCTAATTGAGGCAGTTTAGCCTCTTGCTTTTCGAGCCATAATGATACTGGTTTAAAAAAAAAAAAAAAGTCAACAGCCAGCATCTACCATTTCCTGATCTTCTGATTTTGTTTCATCTGAGAATCTGCAAATACTCCTTCTTCCTCAAGGGAATGAGGTGGGAAAGATAAAGGAGCAACACATTGTGCAGCTCAGCTTGTGGCAGGACAGCTGGATGCTTAGCTCCAAAGTAGGTCAGATCTTTAATGACAGATTTTCAGTTTAGGTTTTAATTTTTTTGTTAGATAGAAGCAATAGATGGGCTTAAGATATATGGAATGAAAACTAAGGTCAAAGTTCAAAAGTAAATGATAAGTAAAAACGAGAAATGGAATAAAAGTAAAGTAGAAAAGGTCTGAGTCTGTGAATACACAGGTAAAAAGAAGAAAGTTTTAGGTGAGGTAGAGTGGTGCCTTATTTACTTTCTTGTTTCTATGACTAAACACCCAACATCCACAACTTAGGGGAGGAAAAGTTTATTTTAGCTCACTCCTGGGAGGTGGAGGTAAAGACTGCTTCTCACAACACTGCAAAGAGGAAGTCCAGTCCAGTCCAATCCAGCCAGTCCACTCTAGTCCAGTTCAGTCAAGTCCAGAAGGAAGGCAGGAAGTAGCATATACCCTTCCAGGTCCCATTCCAGTGATCCACCCTTTCTGGGTTCAGACTCAGTGTTCCACCCCTTTCAGGTTTAAGTCCCACCATACATTTGTGATCTAGTCCACATGCCTGTAATCTAGACATGCCTATAATCCAATCTACACACCTGCAATCCAATCCACTCACCTGTCTTCCACCACATGTCCACAATCCACCCCTCCAGATCAGGCCCGAATCTCCTAACAGAACATGGTTCCATAGATAATCTATAACATCCAAATACATGAGATTTTGGGCGGATATTCCAGATCTAAACTACAGTAAGTGCCAAATAGCAATTAAGCAACTGGGTTCTGGTGGCAGCTGGTTGCAGTCAGGGATGTGACCTGCGTATCTGGAAAACTGCCTCAGAAATAGTGTCTATATACCTCAGAGTACTGTTGTAAAATCAAATGAGCAAAACAAGTAAAATGGGCCTGACACGTAGTGAAATAGAAATAAATTTCAGCTACCATCATCACCACCACACACAGCACGGAGGACTGACCAGCTCACTCAGGCACTGACTTACCCAACAGTCACTAAGCAGGTCTCCCTAGGTGTTGGGCACAACTCTAAGGGCCGAGGTTAGCACAGAGAACAAAGGAAACAAAGTGTCCCCTTGTCTGAAATGTATATTCTAGATAGTGCATAAACAAAGCCAGAGCCAGAAAATTAAATCAGCAGGAAAACCAGTACCAAAATGGGAGAGCAGGCAGACAGAAACCACCAGCAGAAGTAGGAACCATCCTACTATTCCAAAGGCTCCTGCCTCTCACTCTCTCAATCTACAAAAACTAAATAGAATATTGACCAAGTTGTATATCGTTTAAAAATTAAATTTAACTGCTTAAAATCCACACTCATAATTTCAAGACAATCCCTCTCTGACATCCATCGTCTCTAAGAGCAACAGGTTAATGAACAACTGACATCCCTGCTAGAAAGTAGGCAACTAAACACACTCTCTAGAAGCCACACATAGTCTTACAATGGCATTAGCTGCCTCAGTTTTGCACTTTTTATAAAGGATAAAAGCATACTGCTCCATTAAGTCAAATAAAAAGAAAAAATTCCAAGCTACAACTTTGAATAAAGAATTCTTTATACTAAAAGAATATGATCAGGAACATTCCTCAATTCCCAAAGCAAACTGACCACGTAATCAGCCAATGTGAACCTTAACTGACAAACAAAAATGCAGATCAAGGTACGAGAGCAGTGAGAAGCTCTAACACCAAGCTGCCAGACTCAGTGAAGACAAATCTGATTCAACAGGAAAACAAACCACACAAGAAGCAAAATTAAGCATTATTAATGCTTCTGAGGAAGAGGAATAAGGGGGTTCAGTTTATTATTTACATTTCTTTAAAAACAAATGTAATATTCCTTTAACTTACAGCGTATTTTTACAGCCTTTAAATAAAATAAAAATCTTCACTAAGATATGGCTGAGAATGGTAAAAAAAACTGACATGCAAAATACCAGATATTGGTATCAATAACCTATTTCTAAAAATTCAGAAACATACAAAAATCTGATAAAAGTAAAGATACGAACAGAAAATTCAAAGAAAAATGTGAAGTGATGTTTAAACACATGAAATGATATTATGCCCCAAATAAAAACAAATATAAACTAAAATTACATTGAGATAATACTTTCTAAACTTTCAGAGAAAATGCTCAAAACTGACATTTACTAGTGAGGTAGTGGTAAAATGGATTTAAATTTATCCGTGGTAATACAAAAAAATGCAATCCCAACAGAAGGGAAATTTAGCCGTATTGGGCAAACAAACATTAGCCTTCTATCCCAGGGATGCCCTCCCCAAAATTTACAGAAAGAGTGATTAAAATGTGAATTATGACATGTAGATAAAATTATTATTCGCATTATTGCTATTTTTAAAAGTAGAAGACTGGAAATAAGCTAAACCATCAATCACCAACTGATTCAATAAACTGTAAAATCCCATCCCATACAGTACTACTGATAAAAGGGGGCTTTTGGTATTCAATATAAGAACTTAGAATTCTTCACTCTGTCTTAAAAGATAAGCATTCAACAACCCTTCTGAAATCCACCGGGGAAGTGACAGTCACAGTGCTGACTGCTGTCTCTACAACTGAGGAGACCAGCATGTAAGTGGAAAAACCTCAAACCCAGGAACAGCCACCTCCAGTGGGAACCACCACTGGGGACCACAGCTGACGAGCTGATGAAAACTCAAGTCCAAAGTTAAAAGCACGAGGAGGACCTTGTCACTGGGAAGGTACCGCCACACATTTGAGAGTTTTACCATCTGAAATTCTAGTGTATTTTCATGCTGAATTGCAGAGGGAGATCTACCTGTAGTCTGTTAAGAGTAGAGGAAGAATATCTCTCCCTCCTAATCCAGTCTACCCTAATGACAAATGATTTAACCAGAACTTATCTTGCTGGGGTTTCGTCAGGGCTTAACTAAACTGATGAAGGGCAATACCTACGACAGAACCTCTCCAGCCATCCTGCCCCACCTAGCGGGAGGGAAGACTAAAAAGCACTAGCAAAGTTCACAGTCCACAGGGACAGGCTCACTGCAGACACATCAATCTGGGACTTATCACAGAGCTTATAAATTATTTCGCCTCCCCTAACACTTTCACACTGCAATGATAAAGTCCTACTTATCACAGTTCCTTTTCCCAAGTACACCGAGTTATTCTTTCAACAAAACATTACAAAGCACAATGAAGTGTGTACGGCCTCTACATGCAACAGAGCCAAAATCGGTTACAGTGAGAACGTTGGAATTACTATACAAGGAGCTTTTTAAAAATACAATGAATATGTTAAGGACTTTGAGAAGAAAAGGAGAAATCATGCAAGAAAACAAAGGTAGTATAAATGGAGAGAATGAATTCTAAAAGTAAAAAAGAAATGCTAGATATCAAAAATACTGTAACAAAAGAGAAGAGTGACTTTGATAGGCCCATTAGTAGACTGGCAGAGGAGAGAATCTCTAAGCTTAAGGATATCTCAATGGGAACTACCAGAAAGAAAAAGGAGGGAGAAAGGAGGAGGGAGGAGGAATGTAGAACAGTATATCCAGAAACAAAAGAGTAACTACAGAATATAGATCTTATATATCGTGAGAACAAAAGAAGGGAGAGGGGAACAGATCACTTTGTGGAAAAGGACAGCTGAGAACTTCCCCAACTGATATCTTGTATCAAAAACCAGGGATTCCGGGAGTTCTGAGGACAGCAAATAGGACAAATGCTCAATACCCTACAACCAGGCATAGTAGTGTAAGAACCTCAGAAAGACAGAGATAAGGAAATAATCCTGAAAGAAACACCTTAGCTATGGAGAAGCAACGATAAATACGACAAATTTCTCCTCAGAAACCACACAGGCAGAGTAGAGAGCAACATACTTAAAGTGCTAAAAGAAATACACTATCACCTAGAATCTTGCACACTACAAAATTATCCTTGAACACTGAAGAAAAATACTTTCTAGAAACTCAGAACATTTACTGTTTTACAAGAAATGCTACAGTTCAGACAGAAGGAATGTGGTTTAGGTCAGAAACTCAGATCTGCTTTGCAAAACCAACAAGGAGGATCATCAGAGAATAAAGAAGTGAATGTTACTAAAATGCACCATCTATTCCTACTACTTACCAAAGATGACTAGAACAATGACCAAAACTTTACAAGCCAAGTGATACATTTTGAAATAACTTTTGTATCCAAAAGGATAAAAATAAAAAATATTTTGTATTGAATGAAAAGACTCTGTACTGAAATACGTGCTTAGTCCACAAACACAGCTAAAGTTAAGAGTTCTTACAGCACCCAACTAGTTTAACACTTAGGGAAACAAATTTTCAGACATTGCTGGGAAGACTATATATACACATCCTAGGAATTGCTCAGCCAGGTGCAGTGGCAGGATCCTCTAATCTCAGCATTCTGGGAGGCTGACTCCAGCCCACATGAAGACTTAGTGAGGCGGTCTCAAAGCAATGAAAAAAGGGCTGGGGTATTGATACAGCTCATTGCAAAGGCCCTGGGTTCAACCCCCAGTACCAACAAACAAAAGAGAATTCTGTATCTGGCAAAATTATCTTTCAAAAATAGAGATGAGGACTGATGTAAGCCTTGAGCCTAAAGCCATGGGAATTAGAGCAGCTGGAAGCCTCAGACCAAGGTAAGCCCAGATCCTGGAGACACAGAAACTGAGAACAGCTGGTTGCCCCAGACTGCAGCAACGACCCTGTGGGTAGTGCAAAATGCAAAGGCACTGCAAACTTCCCCTTCACAAGGTCTCCCGGAGGTTAGACAGGTCGGGAGAAGCAGCGCTCAGCAGCCACACTAAGCAGTGACATAGACAGGAACCATTTTGAAAAAAGCCCAAGTCTGACTGTTTAGGTGGGATACCCATGAGGGATTTGGGGGACAGTTTTAATCCATATTCAAGAAGGAACTGGCACAAGAGATAGTTGCAAATAGGAGAGAAGGCCACCGACCTCCTCAAAGTCCCAGGTGGTAGCAGAAGCACCTCAGAGGATGGAGAGCCCCACCCTCAGGGGAGGGAAGGCAGGATAGACTGGAGAGATTTCCTGAGGGGGCTGGACTTGAAAAGACAAAGTATAGGCCATTGGAAAGTATAAGCATTCCTCCATCAATGTTTATATCCAGCACAGAACTCAGTGGACTTTTGCGCCCCCATCCCCCAACACACACCCTTGTACACATTCAAAAGAAACCTATTGAATTGGCCATTCAAGTGAAGACCCTCAGCAATACAATCCTGGAAAGACAAGGCAACAGGACACACACCGAAATACACGATATCCTAGAAGCTAATGCTATGAGTCCTGAAACAGTGGAACTCAAAGACCAAATAAACCACTTCTGCAAAGTCAATTCAAATAATATATTCATAAATAAATCCAAGTAATGATCAACAGGCTGAAAGACAAATTGTCCTAATGAATACAAAGCTTACTGAGCACATAGAAGACACAAATAAAAATCTGGCTGAGGTAAGTAAGACAGCACAAGATATGAAGAAACATTTTGATAGAGAAAGTAGAAAAATCTGAAAATAATCCAGCCAGATTTCAGGATGTGAAAAATTCACGTGAACACAGGGGAAGCTGGGTCAAACATTCCAAGGACAGAATTTCAGACCTTGAAAACAAAGCTGAGGAAACTAATGCCATAATTAGGCAAGACCCAAAATTAGAACTGAACAAAATAGCTGGATACAACAGTGATTGATGACTCAAAGAGAACTAACAACAGAACTGTGAGTGTGGGAGAAAGCAGAAGACAGCACAAAAGGTATAAAGAATAAATACACCAAAATCATCAAAGTAAATCTCCTGAATCCAGGAAAAAGAAATGATCAATAGATGTAGTAAAAGCATTTGACAAAATCCAGCATCCAGTCATGATCAAAACTCTGATGCAAACTGGTTAGAAGGATCTTATCTCATGGTGATAAAAAGCAATGTATGATAATCCTTCAACCAACATCATCCTAAGTGGGAAAAAACTGAAACCATTTCCCCTAAAACAATGAACAAGACCAGCATGTCCACTCTCACCACTTCTATTTAAGCACTCAAAACCTTAACCAGAACAATCAGGCAAGAGAATGGAATAAAGTAATACACTCAGGAAAGAAGGAGCCAAGCCATACTTACTTGAAGATGACAAGATCCTTCACAAAGAAGACTCCAAAAAACTTCACCAGGAGACTCTAGAACTAATAAACAAGTTGAACCAAGTTGCAGGATGTAAAATCAATACACAAAAATTAATAGTACTCCTCTGCTGCAACAACAAAAACAGAGAAAGACATGAGAAAAACAGTTCACACTCTCAAAAAAATTAAATACTTAGGAATCAACTTAACTAAGCAGTGAAGGACCTCTAACTGAAAAAAAAAGTATCCTGAAAAAATATATTAAAGAAAATTTTAGAAATTGAAAAGCCAATCCCTGCTCCTGGACAGGCAGAACCAACGTTGTCAAAATGCCATAATACCAAATCTCATGTACAGATTAAATCAAGACACTAACAGCATTTTCCACAGAACTAGAAAAAATGATCCAAAAATTTATATGGAAGAGACCCAGAACAGCCAAAACAATCCTAAGCAACAAAACAAAGGCAGGAGGCACCACAACAACACTAGATATCAAACTATATTACAAAGCAATGGTGATAAAATAAAATAATATATATATATGGTATTGGCACAAAAAAACAGGTAAGTGAATCAATGAAACAGGACTGAGGATACAGAGATATCCCAAGTACCTTCAGCCATCTGATCTTCAACAAAAGAGACAAAAATATACACTGGAATACAGACAGCCTTTTTAACACAAGGTACTAGGAAAATGGCTAGTCACATGCAGAAGAGTCAAACAAGACCTATATTTTTCACCATACACCACCAAAATCAAATCAAAATGGATCAAAGACCTAGACATTAAAACAGAAACACTGAACTTAGCGGAAGAAAACATGAGCAAAACCCTTGAAGAAAAAATCGTAGGCAAGGACTTTCTCAATAAAACACTAAAGCACATGTGATAACACCAAGAATCAATAAATGGGATTATATCAAATTACAAAGTTTCTGCACAGCAAAAGAAACAATCAACAGAGTGAAGAGGTAACTAATAAAATGGGATGAGCTGGAGGAATGGCACAGCGGTTAAAGCACTTGCCTTGCAAGTGCAAGGCCCTCAGTTCGATTCCCCAGCACCACATAAGCTGGGCGTGGTGGCGCACGCCTGTAATCCCAGCACTTGGGAGGCTGAGGCAGGAGGACTGCTGAGTACAAGGCCAGCCAAGGCTCCATAGTGAGTTCAGGACCAGCCTGGGCTACACAATGACACCCTGTCTCAATCAATCAATCAATCAATCAATAAAATGGGAAAACAATTTGGCCAGCTACACTTCAGACAGAGGACTATTACCAAGAACATACAAAGAACTAAAAAAAAAAAAAAGTTCATCATCATGAGTAATACATGCATACCCATGTTTACAGCAGCACAATTTATAATAGCCAAGTCGTGAAAAAAGCCAGTATGTCCAACAACAGACAAATGAATAAAGATGTAGTATATATACACAATGGAGTAGTACTTTGCCATAAAGAAAGACAAATTTGAGTCATTTGTAGGAAAATGGATGTACATTGAGACCTTTATGCTTAATGAATAAATTAGACACAGAAGGTCAAATATTGTATGGTTTCTCAAATATGAGAAAATCTAACCATAAAAATGTAAAAGAGATACGAAAGAAAATAAGAACATGGACTTTGTGCAGATGGAAAGAGGGGGTGGGAGGTGGCTGCGGGGAAGGGAAGGAGAAAAAGGAGATGATATATAAATTTCTGAAAATTGAAAAAAAATGGCCTGAGGATGTAGCTCATTTGAAGGCCTTGTTTTTGACCTACCATATCATAAAAATAAACAAAAAAATAAAAGATAATAATGAAGGTTATCAATGTTCAGGGCAGGTGTTTAATGTAATATCTCACACACTTCTTTCAATTTTGATGTGAACCACTGTAAAAATTAAGTTTAAAAATATAAATAAATATGAATTAAGTCATTGTCCAATAAAAGCCAAGGAAGTTCAGTGTTGGACATGTATCAGAAGAAATATGAAGGGAGTTCCTTTAGGAAGACATAAAAAGATATGAGATAATAAATACAAATCTCTACAAAGATATAAATTTTGATTTGTAAAGTACTTTTTGTTGTATTCATGATTTAAAAGAAACAAACATCACATACACATAACAATAATTGTAAATCTATGTTAAAAGGGCACATAAATTTAAAGGATGCAATACATAACAGTAACATGAAGAAAGGATAAAGCCAGATTTGAATAAATAAGAAAAATAAGAAGAAAAGGAGGCAGTGGCAGTGGCAGAGGAGGAGGAGATGACAATGATGATGATGATGATGATGTAGAATGAATACACAGGCACATTTAAGAATAACCAAAAAAAAAAAAAAAAGACAGAAGAAACTGAGAAACACAAAAGGTATAACACTGTTGCCATTTGGATCTGGAGTGTCCCTTGAAAGCCTCATATATCTATGGATACTGTGGACTGCTGGGAGGTGGGGTCTGGCTGGAAGGAGCAGGTGCTTGGGGCTTGACCTGCAGGGGTGTGTGTTGGTTCCACCCTTCCTCCCTCACTTAGCTCTGTTCTTCCATGCTGTGAGGAGCTCTCTCCAGCTCCAGTGCCTACGTGATGGACCGTAACCTTCTGAAGCTGTGAGATAAAATCAATCTTTCCTCCCTAGCATTGTGGATGTCAGATATTCCATTCGAGCAATGAGAAAGTAACTAAGACAAAGATATACAAAAAATGAATAGAAAATGATACAACTTTTTCTTGGTCAGTAATAATCTTAAATGGAAATTACTAAAATTCACCAATTAAAAGAGACAGAATGAATTTCAAAGAAAAGAACATACCTACTCTATACTATCTACAAATGACTCACTTTAGATTCACTTTTAAGATATAAATAGGCTGATAGTGCAAAGATGGACAACAATATTCCAAGCAAACAAAAACAAAATAAAATCCAGTGTGACTATATTAACTTAGATCAAATAGACTTTAAGCAAATATATATATATGCATACTTACATACAAAGTCTTAAAGTCTGTGTGTATGCATATACACATTTTACAAGAGACAAAGGAAGTCACTTCATATTAATAAAATGATCAACTAACAAAACTGTATTCAATTCTAAGTATATATGCTCCAAACAGAGCCCTGAAATACAAAAAGGAAACACTGATACAACTGAAGAAACAGACAGGCTTACAATAATAATTGGAGACTTCAAGGTTCTATTTTCAGTAGTGGATAAGCACCTAGGGAAGACGGTAATAAGCTAGAAGATTTGAGCAATATTATAAACTGAGGGGAGAACAAAGAAACCATAAGCTGATTGCAGGAAAGGTCAACAAAATTGGCAAACGTTTAATAGCCAATCCCAACATGGAACAGGGACAACGACAAAGTCAGAGGACTCATATTTTATAATTCCAAAAAATTCTCCAACTGTGCTAACTAAGACTATATATGACAACAGCATAAAGATAGATTATAAAATCAACAGAATAGTTTTGCAAGTCCAAAAATAAAATCCATCTACTTTTGGACAATCGATTTCAGTAAAAATGTCACGAGAAGTCAATGGGGAAAGAATTGTCTTTTCTATGTATGATATTGAAACAACTAGGTTGAGACAACTAGATATCCCCATGTAGATGGGTGAAGTGGACCCCTTACCCACACTATACATAAAAATGAGCTCAAAAACCAAAGATCGATAATGTGAAAGCTACAACAACAGCATCCATGAAATAAAACGTGAGACAAAGCTTCGTGACCCTGGATTAGACAATTAGCTATGATACCAAAGGCAAGAGCAAAAAGAATAACAATGGCTCAACCGGACTCAAAGGAATTTTGTGCTTTACTTGGCAACTCTTCAGAAAGTTCAATATAATTACCATATAACCTCTTTATACTCCTTGATATAAATCTAAAAGAACTAAATATATATATATGTATGTATATATATATATATATATATATATATATATATATATATATTTTCTCACTAAAACCTACACATGAATATTCACGGCAATATTATTTATAGATAACAGCCAAAAGCTAAAAACAATACAAATGTCCAACAGCTAAAGAACAGGCAAACCAAATGTAGAACATCCAGGCTGTGCAATACTATTCAGCTAAAAAAGGGTGATGTCCTGATCTGTGCTACCACAGGGACAGGCTCTGGGAATGTCACGCTACCGGTGGGAAGTCTGACCCTCCAGGAAAATGAAAGCAAACAGCAGTAAAGGGGAAATCGCTACAAACTAAGGGTAAGCAGCAGTTCCAAAGGCTCTACCGGGGTAACATGGCATGAAACTGAACACTTGCTGGAAAGAGTGATGAAACACAAAATGTGTATGTAAAAAACTAAGGTTGTAAATGAAAAGGTAACACTACACACAGATCCTGGAGGAAGAAGCAATGCCATGAGATTATTATGGGCTAAGTATATGCAAGCATTTCAAAAGTTAAATGAAATAGATAAAAATCCTAGGAAAGCACAACTTATTAAAATTGTTAAAAGAAACAGATAATATGAGTGGTTCTACAATTATTAATGGAGTTTCGAAGTAATACACTTTTTCACAGAACAGAAAAAAAGAAACTGTTCCCTTTACTTTATGAGGTCAATACAATGTTCTCAAAATCAAGCAAGCTCATTAGAAGAAACAAAGCTGCAAGTCCATCCTTCTCACAAACAGAGATCGAACCACCTTCTAAATAATAATACACAAAATAAATCCACAATACAAAATAACGAAGTTGGGTTTACTTCACAAATACTATGTGGTTTCATATTTAAAAGACAACACAATTTACTCCATTAGCAGAAAAAAAGAAGTAACATCATATAATCTCAATGGATACAGAAAAGGTATTTCTTTAAAAAGAATAGGCATTTAAAAAACAGTCATAGTAAGTTATAGAAGCCTCGAAAACTTTAGCCTAATGAAGATATGTTTATGAAAAATCAACTATAAAATGTATACTTAATGGTGAAATATTGAAAATTTCCCCCTAATTTTTTCTTTCCTTTCCTTTCCTTTCTACATGGCCCAGATGGGCCTATAGCTCCCGGCACTCCTCTCACTTCAGCCTCCCAAGTGCTGGGTTTAGAGGCATGTGCCACCACGCTTGCTTTACATGGTGCTCGGGAATAAAACCCAAGACCTTGCCAGCCTTGTTAGGTAAGCGCGTTAGCCACAGAACTATTTTTCCAGCCCCAATTACCCTAATCTCGAGAAAATGAAAAGAGAGCCAGCTCTCACAAATCTTATTAATACTACATCTGATGTCAAAGTTAGTGCTACAAGAAGCAGAAGCTATTATGTGGTTTAAAAAATAAAATTTATTAGTTATTTTAGAAAGATACTATACATAAGGTAAGTGTACAAAACTCTTTTTCTATATATCTACCCTAATTAAAAAATGAAAAATTTTAAAATACCATTTGCCAATGACACTGGACATTATTATGTATCTGTGAATAATCCTAACAAAGAACATGCACAAATGACCCATACAGAGAAAACTATAAAATGTTGTTTTAAAAAATTATGGTGCTCTAAACAAAAAAGACTTATAATGTTCACTGATTTGCATAATACTGCAATGCAAGGACCAGTAAATTATGCGCTAATGTCTAAAATCAGGTCCTCTGCCTCTTCTTGGATGGCCTTGAGCTCAGAATAGCTTTTCTGAATGAACAATTATAATCAGTTTGCTGACAGACAATACTAATCGTGAAGTCCAATTAAGCACAGAATTATACCACCTCCCTACAGATTTCAATGCATTCTTTCTATACAGACCTCTGATCTACAAAAAAATTGTACAAATTCATTATAAAAATGTGTTTTCTTCTAGTTATAACAGTATTTGCATAACACCCTTCCTTTTGCCTCTTGGCAGGCAGAGCCTAAAAACCTGTGTTAATCCCTGATGCAATCTCTCCCCAAATTGAATGTATGTATATTCAATTGAGTATTATCTCTTTCTAATACACAGATCTCATGGCTGGAGAAATACTACAGCTGTTAGAGAAGGCTGTGAGTTCAATTCCCCAGCACAACATAAATTAGACATGGTAGCACATGCCTGAAATCCTAGTGCATGGAAGGCTGAGGCGGGAAGGTTACTGTGAGTTAATGGCCAGCCTGGGCTACACAGAGAATTCAGGACCAGCCCGAACTGCAGAGCAAGACCCTGTCTCAAAAAAATTAAACTAAATTAAACAGATTTTGTTAACTGACAAAGCGATACTACAAATACTATGAAAACAGAGTAGCAAATCAAATCTTTAAGAACAAGTTGATGAACTACTAAATATCAAGACAACATAAAGCAACAGCAGTAAAAGCAGGAATGCTAGCATTAGGTAGAACAGTGGAACAAAATCAGTCTAAAGACAGCCCCAAACATGCATAAATACTTAGATTTATGACAAAGTTAGCACTGTAAAACAAGGAACAAAACAGTTGGGTCAAATGGATACCCGTGAAGGGAAAAAAATTCCTCCATTGAAGATTCTGTAAAAAGAATTACCTAAGAGAATCACTTCTTCACTTTCTTACACAGGATAAAATGTACCCAAAAGAAAGCCTAAGCTGAGAAACTGGGCTTCACATAGACCGGCTACCTCTCTTTACCAAAACTCACGAGACCCTGGAAAGACAGCTCATGAAGAGGAAAGACACATTCACTCACATAAGGAACTCAGGGACAGTAAGAAGACAGGACAAAAGAAAAACTGAGAGAGAGCTTAATATTCTCAGATGGTCTTGAACACTAAAAGTTTTAGCCAGGTGTGGCAGTGCGTGCTTACTAGGAGGCCAAGGCAGAAGGATCACAAGTTTTGAGTTCAGCTCAGGCAACTTAGCAAGATCCTGTCTCAAAATAAAAACTGAAAAAGCAGGCTAGAAATGTAGCTTAATATGGAGGCCTTCAATTCAATCTCCAGTACTTCCAGGACATAAATGTATTGGTGTTCAAGGAGACTAGAGATGTAGTTTATTGGTGAAGCCTGCTTAGCACAGATGAGGTCCTGGGCTCAGTCCACAGCACCATCACTAAATATAAATAAATATAAAATTTAAAAAGAATTGTTTTTATAAATAAAAGCAGTAAGAAATGTATTGCCTTCTCTCAGAAGAGGCTATTCAAACGACCAAAACTAAAAATGCAAAGTAAATCCAAACACACAAAAATTCCTGCCGAACGTCCACAGAGACAAACAAAACCAGGTGGCAGCAAGGTGTAAAACAACTGGAGCACGCACACACTGCTGTCAGGAGCTCACATCCACACACTGCCTGAGAAATCACTCATGGGCTTTGGGTGAATGTGTGCACACCAAATATGCAGGAAGTCCTACTCTCAAATATCCAGCCAATGTAAATACGCACACATGTACATGGAGAGACCTACACAGGAATATCACTAGAGTTATTAACAACAGCCAAAAGCTGTAAGCGGCGGCACATTGCTATATAGAAATAAAAATACATGAATTATACCTACATATAGGACTATGATAAATCTAATAAACATGCATAACGGAAAATACATAAATATGTACAAAAGAATGTAAACGCTTATGATTCCATTTCTACACCATTCAAAAACAAACAATACTACCTGATAGTGTGAGTAGTCAAAGTAATTATTTATACAGAGGAGAGGGTTAGTGACCAAGAGGGAACTCTGCAGGTGCTATCAACATGTTATTTCTCGCTCATTTAGTAAAAACTTAGCCAGCTGTTTGCATAAGAGCTGTGCAGTTTTCTGTGTACATGATATCCTCCAAGACAAACTCTACTAAAAACGAAGAGAACATATGAAAAATCCTGAAAAAGGCATCCAAGTTTTTAAAACTCTGTATGTTACACACAGCAGTAATTATGGATAAAATATTATGTGTTATTTGATTTAAAATATTCAAACGCTTCCCCCACCTCCTATGTCAGGAAACAGATGAAGCAAGAACTGTAAAATGCTGACAGTTGTCAAAGTGACAGTTACAAGGAATTTATTGTTTTCTTGTCTCTTGGGTATTTTAAGTAGCCATAATTTAAAAAAAAAAAAAGTTTTAAAAATCCACAGTGATGAGTTAGAACTCTGTTGCTTCTTATCAGGCAGCTTTCAGTGCTACATATTTTGGATGAGGTTATTACATCCCAGGTCTATGGCTCTTAATTTCAATGATTTGTCTTGACAGTTGCAATTCAAGGCAAACCAGTTGAGGCTGTGTCAAAACAAGATAAAATGATCTCCTAAAATATGATACTGACTTACTGGTAATCAAAGAAATGCAAATTGAAGCAGTAATGAGGTACTACTTTGGCTTTTCAAATTGGCAAAGAGTTTTCAAAATAGCAGTATCAATGATGCCGAGAGCGCAGTGCAACAGACATACTCATTCACTGACGGCAGGAGTATGATCTGGTACAAACATTTTGGAAAGGAACATGGCAATGTGATTAAAGAATCAAAAAATAAACTAAAATAAAATCTGATGATCTTCTAACTGCACTTCTAAAAATTTAGGCAATGGAAATGATTAAAATTGTACACAGATATTGATGGAGAATGCTCTCTTTCCAATTTTATTTATAATACTTACTTACTGAGACATTATGAACTTCCATGATGCAATCCCAAGGAATGGCTACATGGTTTGTGACACAGCCATTCAACACTAAAAAGAGAGTTCATAACAGGGCTTATGAAGTCAACACAGCTGGAGAATACGCCCCTAACAACAGCATGAATAAATGCGGATGGAACTCTCAGAAGGGGAGGAGGGAAAAAAAAGAGCAGGGGACCTTATTTATTTGTACCCTTGTTCCCACTGATGATAACTATAATAGAAGAACGTTTAGTGCAAGGGAGTAATTTTAATGTTACAATGTTGAATTTCTAAAAAGCTAAAAATGGCCAAGCATGGTGGCACATGCCTGTAATCCCAGTGGTCAGTGAAAGGAGGACAACAAGATTATTAAGCCCAGCCTGAGCAATTTAGCAAGATTCTGTCTCAAAAAACATAAAACTAAAAACAAAAAATAAAATGACTGGGGAAACAGCTCAGTGCAAAGGCCCTAGGTTCAATCAGAAAAAGATACATTTTTTAATACTCTACTTACTCTTGAGATGAGACTGGATAAGTTTAACAGGCTTAATAAGTCTGATCTAAGCTGTCCAAAATTGCTAATACCTTAAATAAAATCCTCAAGGAACAGAAATTTGGTAAAAGGAGTAGCAAGGATTTGTGATGGGCTCAGCAAAGCCTAAAAAGATCACGCATATTAACTGGAATGTAGGACAGTGTGGTACTTCTGTAAGCAACCCAGCATAGCACACAGAAAGGGAGGGGACTGATGGTGTCCGTGAACAGCGCTGGTGTGCAGCAAAGTGCGTGCGAGAAGGGGTAAGGAGCAGGGGTACACACAAGACAAGATGGACACACGAATGCTAGGAACAGTGGGATGGAAACAGAAGAGAGGCTTCAGAGTCCTGGCAGGGAAAGGAAACCAGGAAGGTGGTAACTGTGCCACAGAAGCAGAGGACCCTACCGGGGGCAGGGCAAAAGGAGACTGAGTAATACAGAACAAACATCTTTTGAAGGTTAGGAGAGACCGGAAGAGGCTTCCTACCCTACCGACTCAAGACACTAGTATAGATACTAACAAACCTGAGAATGCAAGAAAAAGGACCAAAAAAATGAGAAAACTCAAGAGAAAGGATGAATGATAAGAGAGATTGTAATGAGATGAAGACAAAGGGAAAGTAGTTAAAAGAGAATAAGCAAACAGAAGGCACCTAGAGGAAGAAGGATCTGACCACACACATTCGTAAGAACCACTCTGTATACTTCCCATTTAGAAAATCTATCAACTGCTGCCACAAGGCAAACCAGAGAAGCACACTCAACAGAACAGTGAAGAGAAGTTTACAATAATAATAAAAAAAAGTCATACAAATCAATAAGCAGACAATTCTGTTTTGGCCTAAACCAGGATGCCCACACAGAATCCCAGCACTTAAATTACTCTATCGACTTCAATATCTGAGGATATTGACAAAAAAAAAATAAATAAATCTCTGGCAATGTTCTTGCAAGCAGAGTCTACCCATCATTTCTGAATCAGACACAAATTTTGTGGGCTGGAACTGAACCCAGGGACTCACATAGGTACAGATCATGCTGTACCACTGAGCTACATCTCCAGGCCCTACTGTACCAGGCTGACAATCAGGGAAACGGGGGTGAACAGAGAAAGGAACGTTAATGGGAGCTCTGAACTATCTTTGTAATTTTTTTCTGGAAATCTAACATTGTTCTAAAGGCAAAATTTTTAAAAGTATGCTTGACTGTCTATAATAAATAAAAATAACTGTCAATCAGGAAACGAATGACATCAAGGGGAATAGGGTTAGTTTTTAAATGAGGTAAAACTACTTGCTTATGAACAAAAGAAGTTAATATATATACATATATATGTAATTATTAAACACAAAAGTAACTCTAAGAAGTATTTAAAGCACAATCTAGTCTGTATGTTTTGGAATTCAAGTGTAGTTTGTATAAACAAACAGGGAAAAGGCACTGAGGAGAAGAGAAGGTGGTGGTGTTATAACATTTTTTCTCTACTTGGCTCTGAAGATGAGAAAGTTCCAGACAAGTAGGAGAGTAGGAGATCTTTAGCCTTCCTACAGTCCCTGTCCTCAGTCCTCAAACCCCAAGGAAACTCCAAATAAAAAGAATCCTCGCCTTTACCCTGGGAGAATTTAGGAAAGATGCATTTACATTGTAATGAATCTTCCATATACAAACGAACTTACAACCTAAGGATTCTCCTGTGGTCTTCAGCATCTACTAGATATTTTCAAAGTACACAAATTCAAAAGCTGAGAAATTTCCACCATGAGGTGGGAATATCAAAGAGAAAAGCTCTTTACAGTAATATAATCTTTAAACTGTTAGCTCTGAGAAAGTCAATAGTGGTAACATACAAGAGAAATGGAAACAAAATCAAACTCTGTGAGTAAAGGGACAAGCTGGAATGTCCTCGAATCTCAATATGGCTCCTGTGTTAGGAGGCAGGATGAATGGCATGGCCTTTCCAGCTTTCAATACAGTCACACGTGCACTAGAGATCCATGCATGTACACAGACACACAGGACAAACTCCATAGCCAGTAAAACTAATCAAAGGCTAATAAACTTCAAAAGTTATGCTACTTACATGTTACTAACATTTCTAATGGGTCACGAGCAAAACACATTTTTCCCCACTGTGGCTAGGTGGAGGGAAATGTAAGTAGTGTACACTTCAATCCACTATCTCACACTATAAAGGCATTAATGGCAGAATTCTTTGTTTCTGTGACAGCAACTGAGTTGTTGCCACACATACTAGCTTCTTATGGACCAATAACAGAGGGGCAAGTTAGATTTACACTGTCATAAATCAACAAGACTCCGTGCAGGACCTACTATCTTCACTTCCCAAATGTACTAATAAAGGTTTTCAAATGTCAATTTGAGAAAGTGCTTCCTTCTTTCTGGTTTCAGTATGCAAAAGAAATTAGCTTATGAGCAGTCTTTTTAACTTCTCTTTCCTCCTAAATTTTTCTTTTCATAAATCAAATACAATAGTTCTCATAAAAGGATTCAATTCTAATCTCTAAAATGGTGCTAGTGACGCTAAAATGTTTAAAACAGCCTTGAGATGAATGGCCTTGAAAAATTCCATTTGGAAAACATTAAAGAAGAAGAAATCCTTTAGTTGGCCAAGAAAAGGGCAACTGGAGGGGGCGGTGTAGCAACGGCTTTTCTGACAGGAATCATGGCAATGCTTCTCAGCCATTTTAAACCCCAAACCACTTATGAAAAACAAGAAAATCTTCCTGTAATGCAATAGTCAACCCCTCTAAGGCACCACCAACGGATACCTGAACCTCGTAGTTCCAAACTCCACATACAAAAATTTATACTGGTTTTTTTCCTGTACCTACGTAGAAATGCAATGCCTTTCTACCTTGGCTACAGTATGATCATAATTTTTGCATTTGGATTGGAGGACAATAACACCAGCACAAATTTCTTTTCATTTCTCCTCAACTGCACAGACAGAAGATGTACCTTTGCCATGAATCTTAGAAACCTCAGCACGTTATTCTTTTTCTTCCCTTGAGGATTTCCACATTTTCACTTACGGGGAGCAGGTTACAGCTTTTCTTCACCTTATCTAAATCACTAGCAACCGCACGATTATACATGGGGGCCATTTTTAAAAGCAAAATAAGACCTACCTGAACATAAGCACTGAGCGAGATACTATGACAGCCAATATGATAATGGCGATAGCTTCTAAATGTGGGTGAGCAGTGAATACAAGAACACACTGGAGAAAGCCATGATTCGCACCCAGATGCGATGATGTAGGAGTTCTTCATGCTACTCAGACTAGTGAGTGGTTTGAAACTTAAGAATTGTTTATTTCTAGAATTTTCCATTTCATACTTTTGGGCAACAGTTAACCATGATAAGTAAAACTAATGAAACAAACTTTTGAATAAGAAGGGGACTACTATATTTGAAATTTTGAGGTAAATTTCATTAAAAATAAACTGAAAGCAATGATTATTTTTGAAAATGTCTGTTGAAACCACCTGGGCATCCTTGGAGTAGATCCTTCTCCTGTTCTCTGGCAGATGAAAACCCATCATCTATGCAAACTAGGAGAAATAAAAAAAAAAAAAACACTCTCCCTATCAAATGAGCTTTGTTAAGTCACCTTAGCTATAATTCAAAACCAGGAACCAATACTAATTTTAAGGCATCTTACTAACATCACTGCTGGATGAATATAATGAATATGCATATATGACACTGGAACTCAGGAGACCTAATACATTGTATTCTATACAATGAAAAAATAAACATATCTTTATGAGATAACAAAGCTCAACTCTCTGTCTTCTCTACCTACATGCCCAAGTTCAAATGCTAAATGGTGAATACTTTAAAATCAACCAACATATAATTTCCCCCACCTCAAATAAAGCCCAATCTTCTGTCTGACTCCCAAGATACCACTTGCTAGTCTGAATCCCAAAGGACGCAATTCACTTCTAGTTCAATTCTGGTTGTTAAGCAGTATTTTTATTTTTTCTATATTAGAGAGGAGGGTAGAAAAGGGAAAAGGAAGCAAAAAATGAGTATGATGCAATGTCTATGCACCAAATCCTCAAATTGAATGTAATTATCTATTGCAAACACATACTAATTAAATAATAATTATGAAAAAGAAGCCAAATATCTGTAATAGTAATTTCAAATTCCTTTTATGTAAGTTACTACTCCAAATTATCAAGGGGTTGGGCTTTGAATGTTCATATTTTTGTTGGCCTTGTCATATCAGTTCATTGGCAGTAGACAACACTGTTATACCTCTGTTTATATTATTCATTAGTCCCCACTGACAAGAATAATCATTACTAGATATTAAATACTCAATAAATAGCTACTGAATGAATGCAGTTTGTGCAGTTTAGATCTTTTTGACATTTGCTAATGGTCTAGTATATTAAGTTGTGCCCACGAATAAGAGGGCATCACTAAAAAACACAAGAGAAAACATGTAAGGTTTAGAGGAAGGCAATCCATCATTCTCAAGAAATAACAGAGTAAGACTGTATCACAGGGTATAAAATTATGTTGTAGAGGAGACAGAGTTACACACAGAGCATCACATATACAGTGATATCACAACTATGTGTGTATCCAAAACTCAAACTGATTTGGTACTATAAAGATAACAAAAGACAATATAAATAAAGCTGCACAGAACACTATAAATGTAAAATATGCAACTTAAAATATAGTGAGCAACAAATGACTTCAGAAAAAAATGATCACAGGGAATACATACTCACCACATTTCAGAAACTTAATTAAAAATGATGAAACAATGGTAACAAGACATCTCCCAGGTGACAGAAGAACTCTTACATTATGCATAAGAGTGTTAAATGAGGCATATTTCCCATTATTTTAAATAGGGAAATTAAAAATGTGTTACAACCCTCTAAGGAATTTCATTAAATGAAACAGGGTAAAATGCCTGTATATAAAACAACTATTGTGGTAGCAAAACATAGAAAACCCTGTTTTGAGATTCAGTAACTGAAAACAAACAAGGTCAACAGCAACCGCTCAGTACAGGAAGCTGGCCACTGCTGGTAGGCACACCTCCAAGCAGCAAAGCCCCCGTGGTGACACCAAATCACCCACAATTGTATTTGAAATGTCACTCAAGAGTTCTTAAATCTAGCTGAACATGGCAACATTCATCTGTAATTCCAGCACTGGGAGAACAAAGCAGTAGAACCACAAGTTCCAGATCAGCAGAGGCAGCAAAGTGACTTATGGAGACCTTACTTCACAATAAAAATTAAAAGGACTGCAGATGTCTCAGGGCCTGGGTTCAATTCACATTATAGTGGGGCGGGTGAGGGGAGAGATTTCATGCATATATTTTTTGGAAAATAAACATAAATTTTGTCCTAGAAAATACCAATTTAAAGCACAGTGATACAAAATTTCTATGCTATATCAATTTTGGATATTTAAAACAAAGAGGCACTCTACTAGAAGATCAAGAAGCTACAGGCAGATAATCTGTAGGTTACTGTTTATATATGAAAGATGTCTGTTCTTCTAGTCTTCAGATGATCTGATGATTTATGAAACAAAGTCTAAGCGGATAAAACTCTTATTTTGTGGACAGCAGATCTTTAAAAAAAATCTCTCTTTTTTTAATAGCTTTGGGTTACTACTATTCAAGCCACAATCTACTCATTACAAAGCTAGCTTCACATAAAAGATACTTTATTAAAGGGGGAAAAAATGGTTCTGAAAGCCACCCTCCCCAAATGTATAATATTCCATGTATTTGGGCATACAGAAGATCAAGATCTAGAAATTTCTGCAATAAATTACCCAAGGCTACGTTAATGACCTGTATAAAATAGCAGCAAAATTTTAAAGACAAATGTTTCTTCAATAGCTTGTAAGTAAAAGAGTATCTACTTGGTATTTACATCAAAAATACATTCTCAGATTCTGTAAAGTGACTGTTTTTAGAGTTACTTCAGCAGATGTGTAAAAACTCTGCTGTTGGGCTAAGTACTATTAACTTGTGGACAGTGAAATCATTAAAGCCATATGGATGTCTTTTTTTTTTAACAATAGCTAAGAAACCTCATTCCCAAGGGCCTCGCTCTACCCCTTGTCACTCCACTCATATACCTTGGTGCTCTCAGCTGAACTGAGTGGCCAAAGATGCCACATGTGCGTTTTCAAATCTCCAGTTCCGCTCTTGTTACCCAGGTGGTAATTAGGATGGCACTTAAGAAGCACTCAGCAGCTGGGAACACGGGATGAAGGGAAGCTTACCTTTAAAAGCCTCTCATTCCATGACACTTAACATTTATACCAGGTAAATGCATTATGCTTTAAGGAAACACTGATTTTTTAAGACTTCAGTTATCACTCTTACAGGAAGCCTTTCTGCCTCCAGCATCTCTCCTATGCCTGGTAGCCTTCAAGCATTCCTGTACCCAGCATCTGACACCACACGCTGAAGTTACATGCCTCCCAAAGACTGCAATTTCTCTTGGACCAAAGTACAACCTTACAGTTATACATCCATGCCTAGCACAGAAAGGGAAGCATACTGAGTTTCAAGTAAGAGGTGGCCGAAATTACTATGATAAACAAAGTCTCCCTAGTACAAAGGACTATTGGAACCACAACTTTTATCCTAAAAGACTGACATTTAAATCTGAACAAATTTTACTGACCATAACACTAACAGTACTGAGCTCATATACCAAGCAAAACATAATAAGGGTTTCACACGCTGTTACCTTCTAATTCCAAACACCATCAGCCAGGCAGATACTGTTCTTTACCTAACTAGTGAGGAAGCAAAGGCTTCCCACAGGCTCAGTAGTTTGGACAAAGTTGCAGACCTCACTGATACCACAATGCTCACTTTCTGAGAATTGGAAACACTGGGTTCCAGTTCAATTTTGAACTAGACAACTGCTAGTTGTAAAAACCACCTCTTGCCAGACACGGTGGCACACATCAATAATCCCAGCACTCTGGGAGGGTAAGAAGGAGTGTAAAGTAGAACCCAGCCTGGGCACCTCAGAGACTTCTTAATTAATAGTTAAGTCTTTGAATATTATTTCAATTGGTTCCCTACCGGTGGGTACTCAGTTTGTTTCCAATCTTTTGCTATTATAAACAATGTCACAATGAATAATCTTTTATCTATTTTACTTCATAGATAAATGAATGAATAGATGTCTTCTGACATATTACCAGATAAGAAGTGAACGTTCAACCTAAGCGCACACACCAGCAAGCACAGGCCTATAATCCCAGGACTCTGGAAGGCTGAGTCTGAAGGATCTGCCTCAAAATTATAACTTAGGAGAAGGGCTGGGGATATAGCTTAGTGTAAAATTCTTATCAGTTCTCAGGAATAGAAAAGAAAAAAGGACCAGACAGACAGACTTAATAGGGAAGAGAGCTATATATACCAAAATAAATGTATATACACACACACAAAATATATATATATATATATATATATATATATTCGCTCTTTTTTATTTTAATAGATCCCGTAAGATGAACTCCAAAGAGGAGGTTGTTGCAGTTGATAGTCTCACCAAATGTTTATGAGAATATTTACTTCTTCACTAATGTTATGTACATGTAAATGTCATTTTAAAATTGTTTTATACTAAGGATTTGTATTTTTTCAGGTTACTGGTCCTTATTTAATGACTGCTAATAGTATTGCTAGTATGTTTAAGATAGTTTAGTACTTTCTAAACTTTATTCACTGTATTAATTTCAATTTTTGAGTTAGTTTTAAATATTCTTTTATAGAAAGACTGTCCTGTATTAGAGTATTTCTTGTTATTATAATCAAATATCCAAGGATGAAAAACTTAAAAAGACTTATTTATTTTGGCTCATAATTAAGGAATTTCAAGGTCAAGGGGCCACGTCTGATGATGACTTTAAGGCTGGTAGAGAACCCTAAGCATCACCTATCAGGGGACTTCGAATATTCACACACATGTGTTTTCAGGTCTATTTATCCCTTATAAAGGCACCAGAACTCAATACTAGGGGCTCCTTATCAACAGAAGAGCAAAGATAAGGGTTACACTGACTTCTCAGAAACTATACACCTAACAAAGTGAAGTGGAATAGTTAAAGTGTTGAGAGGAAAAAGCAAACCAATGACTACCTGAAATAGTGGAACTCACCGAGCCCTAAAGGAAATGACCCAATTCAATTTTGCATGTTGCTTTTAAAAAAGTTTTTGATGCGGGCTCTTAGTAAGTTAGTGAGTCACCCAAGCTGGAATCAAAGCTTCCCCTTCCTGATATAGCCTCCCCAGAGTCCTTGGGTTATAGGATGTGCCACTGCGCCAGGGTATACGTTGCTTTATTGTTGTTTAGCATCATGCCATAAACATTTGCCCATGCTGTTGAATTTCTCCAGGCTACTCTTTTTCAAGACAGTTTTAGTCTCTTTGTCTTGCTAAGTTTTCTGCTTTGGCCAGGAACATACTATTTAATACAGCACTTGAAATTTTAGCCACAGCAATGAGGCAACAAGAAAAAAAGGGAGAGGACATGAAGAAGAAAACATATCCCTATTTGTAAATGATACGATCTATACTTACAAGATCTAAAGACTCCACCATAACACTACAAATTGAAGAATTCAACAAAGTAGCAGGATACAAAAATCAACATTCAAAATTCAATACCTTTTCTATACACCAATAATGAACACACAGAGAAACAGAAAAAGGAAAGTACTCCTATTCACAACAGCCTCAAAAAATAAAACTCCCTAGGAGTCAGCCTAGCCAAGGAGGTGAAAAGACTTTTACAATGACAAGCACAGAGCAACAAGGAGAAAACTGGGAAAAACACTGGGAAATGGAAAGGCCTCCTACGTTCACGGATCAGCAGAGTCAGCACTGTGACAATAGCCACAGCACTGAACGTGACTCACATGTTCAAAGTAATCCCCATCAAAATACCAATGACATTCTTTATAGAATTAGAAAAAATAATCCTAAAATTTATATAAAAATAAACAGCAAAAGCAACACTGAGAAAAACGAGCAATTCTGAAAGCATCCTAATATCTAATTTAAGATTAAAATATATAGCCAGAGAAGCAAAACCAATACAGTACTAGCACAAAAAGATTCATACACATAACCAAATGGAAGAAAACAGAAGCCAAAAGAAATAAATGCCCACAGCAACTACCATTTGATTCCTGACAAAGAGTTAAAGGTATATTTTGGAAAAAGACAGTCCCTTTAACAAATATACTAAGAAAACTGATTATATAGATATAAAAGATTTTTGAAACAAATTCCCATCTCTCACTACATAAAAGAACAAACTTAAAATGCATCAAAGACTTAAATCTATGACCTGAAACCACTAGAAGGAAACAGAGGAAACATTTTAAGATACAGGCACAGGCAAAGACTTCCTGAATGGTACTCCAACAAAAGCTCAGGAAATAACTGCAGGAATCAGAAAATAAGGATGGCATTGACTTAAAAAGCTTCTGCTCAGCAAAGGAAACAACAGAGTAAAGAGACAGCCTACACAATGGGATAAGGTCTTTGCCAGCATATCCAGAATATATACAGAACTCAAAACACTGAACTCTAAAAGAACAAATAATCCAATCAGGATGGACAAAACACAAATATGAATGGCCAATAATTACATGAAAAAAATGTTCAACATTAATAGCCACGAGGAAAATACAAATCAAAACTAAGCTGAGATTATATATTTGGTCCTAGTCATAATGGCCATCATCAAGAATCCAAAAAAAAAGAAAAAGAAAAAGAAAAAAATAATAAATGTTGGTGGGGATGCAGGAAAAAAAGAAGTCCTTCTACACTAAAGGCAAAAATGTAAATCACTGTAGCCACTAAGGAAATCAGTATACAGGCTCCTCAAAAAAAACCTAAAAATAGAACTACCACAAGACCCTGCTATACCAGTCCTTCATATCTTAGTATACAAACAAAGGGATCTGGGGCAGCAAACACAGAGAGACCTGTGTACCTGCCCTTATTGTAGCACAGTTCACACGACCAAGATACAGAACAAGATGAGGTGCCAATCAATGAATGGATGGATAAAGAAGTCAGCATTTATACACAATGGAGTATCATTCAGCCATAAAGAATAAACTTACATCACTCAGGAAAATGCATGGAACTGGAGATCCTCGTGCTAAGTAAAGTAAGCCAGCCTCAGGTAAGTGTTGTTTCCTTAATATGTGAAATCGTAAATGACAGGAGAGCAGAATGTAGAGCATTAGACAAGAGGAAGAAAGAAGGGAGGAGGGTGATGAGGTAAACAGATGGGATCAAAATACATGACATGCGCAGAGAAAGAAGCTACATGGTCTCCAGGGGTTCGTAAAATTACTGTGCACTAACAACACACACACACACACACACACACACACACACACACACGCATGCACAGGACAGAGAAATAAATGTTCAGACCAGCAAGACAGGCTGAGCCTGAAGAACAGACTTTGGGCTAGATCGTAATTTCTTTAAATGTCATTTTTTTCATCTAAAATAAAGAGCTGTGTTTATGAAAAAAAAAAAAAGAATACACTTTGGCTTTAATGATGGGAGAGTAGGTCAATAAGCAGAGAGGCCAGTCAGCACTCTGGATGAGTGAACCGTCCTAAAAGGGAAGGAAGAGGGTGTGATGTCTCACTGACCCCAAGGTACTACAGTCACAAACACTCCATTATTTTATATACTATTACTTCACTTCTCTCCATTATGAAGGTAACAAAGCAGGTAACGAAAGATGGCCTATGCCCTCTCTGTTTGTATTCTAACAGACGACCATGCTAACAGACGAGCATCTGTGCACACTGCCACTGGGGAGCAGAGAGATGCTGAGGTTCCCTATCCAGTGTATGGAAGATAGGCACCTGACTTAACTGTCAGTGCCCCAGGATGGGAAAATTTGAGCTGGAACATGAGACGTTAATACTAATGCTAATCCTCGCTCCTGGCCCAAAGCAGAAAACATAGCAAGACAAAGAGACTAAAACTGTCTTGAAAAAGAGTAGCATGGAGAAATTCAACAGCATGGGCAAATGTTTATGGCATGATGCTAAACAACAATAAAGCAACATACACCCTGGCGCAGTGGCACATCCTATAACCCAAGGACTCAGGGGAGGCTATATCAGGAAGGGGGAGCTTTGATTCCAGCTTGGGTGACTCACTAACTTACTAAGAGCCCGCATCAAAAACTTTTTTAAAAGCAACATGCAAAATTGAATCAAATGTTAAAAAGTACCTTAAATAGACATAGTTGAAATGGCAAGTTATCATCTCAAGGTCCTGAAATTACAGGCAATTTGCTTCCTTCTTTCTATTTGTCCTTAATTTCCCCATATTTTCATAATCTACACAATATTTTATAACAGACATACGAAGGCCAAATAGTAAATATTTGTTTTTTTAATTATGACCCATGTGCAAACAATGGCTTATCTGAATATCCGGTACTAACGTACCTCATTAATATATTTTTTAAAAAGCCCTCCTCAATAATGGAGCAATATTATTCAAACAATGAAGCGAGGTCTGTGCACCCTAACATCTGTACAAAGAGGGTTAATGCTCATTTTTGGTGTCTAAGAATGTATAACACAGGCAATTATTTTTGTCTTTTTCTTTTTCAACATGAGGCCTCAAGAATGTTAATGCTACTGCTCAAACATGGAAAAGGATTAAGTACTTCAGTTCCAACTGGATCCCAACCTTGGCATAATAGCGCACCCACAGAAATACATCTGCTCACACTGCTGATAAACTGCTGAAGAGAGGCGATAAACAGAACTTAAACGGGACTTCTCTGTAAAAAGACTGACAAGTAGCTGTCAAGATGGAAACTGAGGCTGACACTTTTTTTGCCCTGTTATCATGACGGAAATGCTTTTTCCCCCACTATTTTATTAATATACAAATGTAATACATAGCATTTACAATGAATTTGGGTGTTTCGTACACCTATGTATCACATCAACTTCTTCAGAATTGCCTTTGTAGCCCACATACTCAAGTACTAACACATTCCTCTTTTCTTATTGAACAGAAACATTTTGACAAAGGATAAAAATCTGGAAATGCAAACATTATCCTTGCCAAGAGTGAAAAAACAAAACACCTTCTACTTTGGGCAGCTCTAGCATACATGGATGGACAATCTTAGGAAAAATCAAATTCCTTGTTTATAAAATTCAAAACATTCTCTCTCTTCAAATGCCTTTCCTTGCTCACATGCACGAAAAAGGCAAAGAAGTGATAGAAGATAACAGTATGAATGTTCTAGTTATCTGAAATAACACTTTCTAAAACTTGTAAAAACTCTAATGACTTCAGATTTAGTAACAACAACTGATCACAGCTAATAAATAGTTATAGCATACACATTGACTGAGTTTTAAAAACAGTAAAAAATCCTTTCTACTATATCTCATAATATCAGATATGCATAAAATAATGGCTTGACTTAAATTTAAGGAAAACCTTTTAAAAGAAGCTTCCAGCCACAGATCTTCCTTCTTAAATCACAATATAAACTTTACAAGAATGAGAAGCATTAAACGTAACTGCTATAAAATTCACGCTTAGAAACCCATCGCCCTCATGTGTAGGTAAACAGTTTAAACAGCCCACGGCAAATATTCCAATTGGAATTATGTGGAGACAAGAATAAAGTTATGTTTACAATGCTCTTGATTAGACAACATTGTAGAACTTAGTTATTGCATTACTACTACCAGTGAGTTCACTCAGGAGTAACGTGAACGGGACACACAGGGAGAACTCAAGGTAAGAACTCATTTGGCAGAAGATGCTGGCCAAAGAAAAAAGTGATTAAGCTATTCCGCTAGCACCTCCTTGACAACTTGCACGCTCTTAGAATGCAGCCGAGGCGACACTCTCAGGTGTCACCAGCTCCCGTTGGTTGCTCTCATCTAAATGCACTCCGGTTTTGGTTTTGATGTTACGTATATCCTGCCTCAGTAACAAGCAAAGACTTTACGATGAAGCTCAAGCCCAAAGACAAAGCCTTTCCAGCAGCCCCCGAAGCAATCACCTTCTAGCTACATAAGTAATTCAAGAGAGCTGAAAATCATGGCAGTGCCTTTTTATATTTCTTAAATAACATCAGTGCTAATAACCAAAAAAGGTATTGATTTAACTTCTCAAGCATAAAAGAGCATGAAAATAAAATTTAAATAGTCAAACAGTCAGAAAAAAATGCCCAAAGAATATTACAAAGCTCTGTTGATGTTCCAGTCATTTGGTCTTTTAAAATAACAATTATGAAAGCCATGAAAATGTGCTGTGCCAACATGTGTAGAGTTCAGGCATGAAAGAGGTGGCCAGAATAAAACAGGAGGGGAAAAATAGTGCTTCTGCAGATATCTGATTTCGAAATATAGAAAGAGCAGGTCACTGCAACTGGCGAAGGTTCCCATAGGGGTATAACAAAGCTGAGGCTGGGTCGGTACACAGAGCATCTGCCTGTCCCAGAACAAAGACAAAGGACATTCCACAATCTGAGAAGCAGACAGCAGCACCCAAAGACTCAGAAGAGACAAAGTGCTGGGCAAACGTGTCACACACAACACAAGCAGGCACACGTGAGGACCACAGGGGACGACAGCCCTGGAAATGTACATCCAGGCCAGACAGTAACGGGTGAGGAATGTCACAGAAGAGCCAGGCAGAGGTGGAGAGGAAGGCTTGCCGGCACAGTGACTCTCACATCTGGCCCACATCAAAGGCTACTTGGAATCATTAACCCTCATATTTTCAGGTGACCCAGGAATAGGAAATTGTCATTTTCTAAGCTCCTGAGTTGGTTAGATGTGAGTAAACCATGAAGAACAGCTTAGAAGGGTGCAAGAAAGGAAGGGAGGAGGACAGGGGACACAGCTCAGCGGTTAAAGCACAAGGCCCTGGGTTCAATTCCCCACCACATCAGGCAGGCATGGTAACACACACCTGTAATCTCAGCACTTGGGAGAGGAAGGCAGAAGAGCCGCTATAAATTGGGGCCAGCCTGGGCTACATAATGAGCTCTGCTACAGAGCAAGACCCTGCTTCGAAAAAAAAAAAAAAAGGAAGAAAGAAGACCAGTTTGGAGATGATTATGATTATAACAGTGGATGCAAGAGGTGAGAGGGCAAAAGAAAAGAAAAAAGGAAATGGCTAAATTAGGGAGATAAAATTAATGAAGTACCAACTATTATAGGATTAATGAAAAAAACAAGGTTACTTTAGGTCAAAAAAACGAAGATAAGTATGCCAGAAGACTCCATAACTGTAAAAGACATTAAATCTGGACATTCTGGGGTTGAATTACTGATGAGGTAAGAAACTTAGTGCTAGAAATTCATGAAAATTAACTTTTATACTTAAAAGTATACATACATTATTTGCTGACATCACTTCTGGGGTTGCTATACTCCTGCTACCTAACCATATTGTAACAATTACCTTTGATGTACAGATAGCTCTCTCCCTAAATACACATAAGGAACATGGTAGCTATTAGGCCCAGAGCTGCAAACTTAACGGAAACTCAGTAAATTCTTACTGAGTTCAGAATAACTTAAAGAGAAACTCAGTAGGACCAGGGGCATAGCTCAGAGGTTACAATGCTTTGTGTAGTATGCTCAAGGCACTGAGTTCGGCCAAGGGTGGTGGCACACACCAATAATCCCAGCACTCAGGGGGACTGCCATGGATTTGAGGCCAGTATATGGGCTACACAGTAAGTTCAGCCGCTGCCTGGAAAACAGAGTGATTCCCTGTTTCAACTTTTTTTAAAAAGCAGAAGAGGGGATGACAATGAATGGGACAGAACTCAGCAAATCCTATTGATTTTGGTAGATGTAGTAAACATTCGTGTTCCTCAAAAGATGAAGTCTTAACAAGTAAAGATTTATTTAATATTTATCTTAAAGATAAAGAGGGATAAATGTTTCTCTGGTTTTTTTTCCCTCCATTTATTAAAATTTAAGATGTCAAAGATCTTACCTTTGCTGCTAATGCCCTTAAACTGTCAAGAAATCTTTGCCAGAAATCCTTGAAGAGTGGGCGGTCAATTTTTTTCAGACTATCTTTGGTGCTGGCATCCACACTGACATACAGCTGAGTTACTGGCTTGAGGTTTCTTTGTAATTTAAAAAAAAGAAGAAGAAGAAAAAATTATCCCTATGTTAAGCTCTTCATGAGACAAAATTTACAATCTGTAATAGATGTGGTCACTAAACATTTTCTTGGGTCTAAAAGCTTCTCCTTTGCCTAGAAAACTGAAGCAATAATTCTAATGTGATAAAAGAGATATTCCAGGTTATTTACTGAAATGACTGGATATCATCCCTAATAAAATGAAAACATTCATTAGTTGAAATTAGCTCTTCCACCACTAGGTTTTAATGGAAACCAAATAAAATGAAACCTAATGCCAGGCCTGGCAGCATCATCTCAGCACAATCTGAAGGCTCTCAGACCCAACTTCCCCTTGAACTGTGCCAGTCAGATTTCTGCAGTGGAACCATCACAACTGAGGAGGATCTGTGCTGACAGGCCACCTGCCTTCCTCAATTCCCTGCAGGAAGTCTTCAAAGGAACACAAAACACAAAGCTTACACCTTAGTTGCAGGGCTCAAAAATTATCCCCAGCACCACATCAACAGGAGGTGGTGGCACAATATCAGCATTCGGGAGGCTGAGCCAGAAGGACTGCCACGTATTCAAAGCTAAATGGTACGGTGAGCACTGCACCAGTGTGGACTAAATAGCGAGCTCAGGACCAGCACAGACTACAGAGCAAGACTCTGTCTCAAAACAAAACAAAACAGAAAGTCATTCCTATGCTAGAGAAGTGGAAGTAGGTTTAAAGTCAAGCCTTGGGTGAGCCAACAAGGACCCAGCACCAAAGCACCAGCTTGGCAGCACTGCAGCCTGTGCATACACAACAGTGGCACTCAGAAAAAAAGAGGTGCTACTGATCCTTATTGCTTTGCCTTTCTTAGTTTCTGTGAATATTCCTTATTCTAGACTTCTCACAAATCACTGATACTCATTTCATAACTTCATTTCTATCTACTATCTTGCAAGTTCAGCTCTGAATTTGAACCGTAGGGTTGGGGTACGGATAGTGGTTACAGCACTTGCCTGCCATGCACAGGATCCCTGGGCTCAATTCCTAGCACCACACAAAAACTAGCTGTGTATGGTGGTGCACACCTGTGGTCACAGCACTCTGGAGGCTGAACCAGGAGGACTGCCATGATTTAAGGAACAGCCTGCACTACAGAGCGTGACGCTGTCTCACATCCAGACTACATTTTCCAAAGCCTCACCCTGTCTCCTTTCAAGAGGGTTTCATATTTTTTTTTCTGTTCAAGAGAACTACAAGAGAAGAAATTTTCTTAATATTCCTCTGACCAATTCTCTCACTATTAATTCTGTTTAGCTCTTCCACATGTAATCACTGCACTTGGGAGGTTGACGCATTTACCCCTAGAATCTCATTTACATACTAGGTCAGTTTCAAGGTCTACGTACTTAATACACACCAAACTTTATCATTTTAAAGCCGCTTATGTGTTTATATCTATCAGTATCTACCTAATCAATCACCGACTCTGAGACCTCAGATGGCTTTTTATCCAGCCTCATATACAGATATTTAAAGCTACTTTTTAATGGATACTGTTGACTTAGGCAAACATACTTCTAAGGAACGTAGACTGCCAAATAAATGTTTGCAAGAATTTGGTTTAGAGCCATATAGATACATCAGAAATATCCAGACCCACAATTATTAAAAGTGAAGAAGCTCCACCCACAGGTTAGGAGAGGGGTGATTAAAACGCAGGCCACTTCAGGCCGTGCAATGCTGATTCACAGGGACAAGTTCCATAATATGTCAGTCACTGCTGACCAAAGGACATCAAACGCCGAACATGCAAACCAGCAGACCCTCAAGGGGCAGCGCTGTCTCAGCACCCTGTTTGCTGGAAGCTTGCTTAATAGTGGACAAGCTGTGCTGAATTAACTGGTACAGAAAAGACTGCCTTTCCCTTTCCTGCTGGCTGTCCTCATCTGAGTACAGGACACTGTCTGGGTTTTTTGATGCAAAATGAAACCTGGCCTGACCTCTCTACTGTGCCTCTCCTGTTGCTTAGGACTACCAATAGTACATTCAAAGGCCACACTTGATTTAAAAACATCTATCATTAAAAAATAAATAAAAGAAAGTCCTGGACCTGACAGTATTAGTAAGAAATTCTAGTCATACTAAATGTCTGAAATATTATAATCAAGGACGTTTACAGATACCTTACCAGAGATTTGAGTAATAGCAGAGAAGAGAAAAGGCCTGAAGCCATTAACACAGCTCAATTCTAAAGGGCTCTACAGAAACAAAGAATCTTGGAAAAAAATTCTCTAAGCCTCAGGGATCCGTTTATCTGTCTGTTTGGGTGAGTGGATGGGTGGGGGAGGTTGTTTTCGCTTTTATAGTTTTGGAGACCCAATCCAGAGTCTTTGCACTGTTATATCCCCAGCCCATTTTTTAGTTTTGATTTTGAGATACGGTCTTTCTAAGTCACTAAGTTGCCCAGGATGGGTTAAAACTTGAAATCCTCCTACCTCAGCCTCCCAAAGTGCTGGGATTACAGGCTTGCACCACAGGGCCTGACAGCCTCTAGGATCTTATTTATTTCTGTCTGGTACTGGCCTCCATTCACCAGGACAGGCAGTGGGGCTCCCAGTACGGTCATTCACCTGCCTCTGCTCTATTAGCTTCCAAAAAGCAATGGTGTATAAATAAAGTCACCATAATAACTCCTGTGTCTGAAAACCTCACATCACTAACAATGATAAAGAGTGACAATACTAGGGATACACAACCTTAAGCCCATTCCCAGTGAACCATCTAGTAACCCTGGAAGTGACTACTGTGGTCACTCTCCATCCTAAGCTTATGCTGAGTGAGAACGATCCTACGCTGACGCGCATTGACAACTGCACATAAAAAGCCCTCTCCATTTTTTCCTTTCTGTGGACATTATTAAGTCTCACTCCATCTTCCAAAGCATACAGCTTGGAAGGCAGAATGAGACCTAATAATAACTCCAGTTAGTAAGAGAAAAGTAGTAAGAGTTATGTTTGTAAGAAGTCTAAGTAAATCCTAAGTTTGATTTTCCTATTAAAAATAAAGAGTGGTCCAAACATTCAATGCTATTAAAGGCAATCTGGGCCTGTCAGATCAGACCAAATAATTCAGGATGAAGAGAGGAGGAGGAAGCGGAGGAGGAGAAAGGAGGGGAATTATTTACCATTCACAAAGCATGTACCATGCACTGGGTACATTGTACTACACGCTACACCCTTCTCTGGTCACTGAATCCTCACAATAAAATGACAGAGCCGTTACTTATGACCATTTCATAGATGATGGTGAGGTTCAAAAGAAATTAAGCAGCTCATGCAAGCAGCCATACAGCATTACTATCAATGTGAGACTCAAGTCTCCCAGAGGCTCCGAAGACCGTTCTCCCACCCCACAGCACACAGTACGGTTCGCAGCATGTCTCGGCACATAAGTCACGGCAGGTTAAGGCGGCAAAATGAGTGTCATATAAAAAGAGAAATCCAAAAGAATGTAGACGATTCAAGAGACAGAGGTGATGACTGTGGGGTTCTAGAAGACGCCAAATTACATACTTCAGGAAGAACGGTTAAGTTTAATTTCTCTTCACAGGCTTACGTGCTTTATTAAGCACTGAACTGGGGATGGCCTGAACGCGACACTGGGCATGAGGGGCTCAACCCTCAAGACCTACATTGAGGAGGGAGCAGGGGATGGAGGAGCTTCCCACCAAGTGCTTGGTGTACTGGCAAAGGTGGGCAAAATACAACAGGCAAGTATGAGGTGCAAACATAAAGTGTGATAAAGGTGAAGGCCGAACTGGCCTTTGAAAGGCAGAAAGTTCCTGAAGAAGATAAATTTGGGGGTTTGTTTTTGTGATAGTGAAGATCAAAAATGGGCCTTCACACACTTTTATTTCTGATTTTGAAACAATGTGTTGGTAAGTCACTAAGTTCCCAGGCTGGGCTCTAACCTGTGACCCTCCTGCCTCAGCCCCCCAGAGTAGAATACAGGTAGAATTCCAAATACATTAAGGTTACGCACTCATCATCTTCTACTGATCTCTAGCGTAATACCACTGTGTTTAGATATCATGTTCTATATGATTTCAATACATTGAAGCTTGCTACATAACTAGCATTCGACCCTTTGGTAATTACTCTGTAAACAAGTTCCGTGCTCTTAAAAAAGATCTGTATTCCAAAATTTCTGTTTAGAATTTCTTATGTAGAGTTTTGTAACATAGGCTCAATCTGTTAATATAGTAGTTAAAATTTTCACTATAACGACTGATTCTGATTTGCTTGCTTTATTAATTGAAAAGAAGTGTAATACAAATCTACAACTGGACATAGCAGCACAAGCCTCAAATCTCAATCTGGTAAAAAGAGGCAGAAGGCTTCAAATTCAAGTCTAATCTGGGCAATTCAGTGACTCCGCAACCAAGACATTGTATCAAAACAAAACGCATGGGCTAGAGGAATGGCAGAGCGGTTAAAGCACTTGCCTTGTAAGTATAAAGTCCTGAGTTCCCTTCCCCAGAAGCTCCTAGCGCGGCTCAAAGAGCCCCAAAGGTACAAATGTATTAGTTTAAGCAGGGCAGTTTCAGGACTATTTTGTTTCATTACTCTAGAATCCAGAATGTCTAAAACCTGTAATTTTATGACACACAGAATCTAATGCAGCAACTCTCCATGCTCTTATTTTTAAAATTTTTTTTCTGAACTCCAGTTGACCCTTACCATACAGGGAGCATAGTTCTAAAACTCCCTAACCTCTGTGTAAATACCAAAAATATGGGGATACTCAAGAACCTTATTAAAGGGCACAGCAGTAATTCTAACCTATGTACATCCTCCCATAAACTGACACTGTCTGATGCAATATAAATGCTATGTAAATAGTTATGCCTTAGTTATTTTTTCATCTCTATGACTCAAAATCCAACACGCACAACTTTAGGGAGGAAAGATTTATTTTAGCTCAGTTTCTCAGTCTGTTCCCAGGTGGGCAGCTGGGAAATGGTGGAATCACATGGTAAGGTCGCAGCTAAAGCCAGAGCTGATGCTCCTGAAACAGGGATCCTCACAACATGGCAGAGCAAAGCCACGTCTGGGAGGAGGGGTGGAAAGTCTATGCCCTTCCAGGTCAAACCCCAGGTATCCACCCCTTCTAGCCAGGTCCTACCTCCCAACAGTACACAGTGTCCATAGGTACATGAGGCTTTTGGGGGAACACTCCAGATCCAAACCACAATAAGTTATTATACCGTATTTTTCAGGAAGTCAAAGGAAAAGATCTGTAAGCTAGACCCACTGGTAAAAACTTGAAATTGTAGCACTCTGGGAGACTCAGGCAGAAGGATTGCAAATTCAGGACCAGCAGAGGCAATTTAGCAATTTGTGAGACTGTCATCATCAAAAAATAGGAAGTAGGCTAGGGATATAGATCAGTGTGGAGGCCCTGGACACACAATTCTCACTACCACACAAAAAAAGTCTGTACATATTCAACACAAGCCTAATTTATTCACAAATATTGAAAACATGCAAATATTGCAATATGCAGCAGAGGGCTCATCTTCCACTGTGGAAATCTGGAGAGTAGGAGAGTTGCCAAAACTTTAGGACCCTTTAACATTTGGACACAAACATCATTCCCAAGCTACAAGGACTGCTCTGCTTCAGAAAAAGTTCAACTATAGAAAATACTCTTTAACCAATCCCTTCTCATTATCAGAAATCCCTCCAAGATTCTATCAGCAATCTGTAGAGCTCAGTGTTGATTTTGTTTTTATCTATGTCTAGATAGGTATTTCAATGGGTAACATGGACATGTCAACACTGTGAGGCCCAAACCTAGAAGGACTATTTTCTATATAATCTTTCCTGTGCCCAAGAAAAGATATAACTCAAAAAATGGATGCAACATAACCTCTACATCTAAACTCTAAACCTTGGTATTCTTAAAATCAGGACCTTCAATGATACCCCCCAAACGGAAGTTGGTGGCATGGCTCAGTAACAGGGTGCTTGCCTAGCTTGTACCAGGCCCTAGGTTTGATCCCCAGCACTGCAGAAAAACAAGGAAAGAAGGGAGGGAGGGAGGGACGGAGGGAGGAAGGGAGGGAGGGAGGGAGGGAAGGAGGGAGGAAGGAGAAAGAGGGAGAGGGAGAGAGAGAGAGAGAAAAGAAAGTAGTCCTTCCTTAAGTATTGCTTCTTTCCAAATTATTCCTCAAAAAAGGACCTTTCCTTTCTAAATTCTTATGCACAAGATCTGAGAAAGTTGCCTCTGGTCATCTCCACCTACCCCCTCCCTCTAAGTCACCTAAATCAGCCTTGTGTTACACATACGCCTGAACCTTCCTGCTATGATCCCCGTACTATGTTCTGTACTGGTCTCTATAATCCTAGTTCAACACAGCTAGAACTATCATAAGGATTCACCCTCCCAACACTGGCCTCTCATAGGCTGTATGATCAAAAATTACAGTGAATGCTAACCACTTTTTTAAAAAACTTTACAGTAACAGACACAATGCCATTAAATCCCCGTCAAAATACATCCCCTAGCTTTGAGCACTTTTGCCATTCTTCTTAACATGTTCTGAAGCAATTCTGAAAGTCCCCTTTCATAAGTGACCTTAATCGTGGTATCAGAGCTGCCTCCAATGTCCTACATCAATTGAAAAAACCTTTCACAGTTATTCTGACTTTCAGGTACAGCCAGAAATTGCAAGGTGCCAAATTCAATGAATAGGATGGGTAAGGACACACTGCAATGTTGTCATAAGCCTGTCTTTCCACTAAATACTAGCACTCAGCAGCAGTGTTCATAGTATTGTTAACCCACTCCTAAAGAGACTCACGCAGGGGAACTCCCAGAACAGCTTCAGTAAGTGACATGGATAATGGGATAAGTGTGTTCAAAGTGAGGGAAAATTTCATGAGGAGAACTGATTGTAATGTGTCTTCTATTGTTTGTCTGGTATAGGTACTGAGGATTATACACAGAGATTCACACTGAGCTTGTACCACCAGGCCCAGCTGTGATACTTTAATATTTACTTTGTATAATAAACCACCTAATCTATTATGCCTTAACAACACCATTTTTAAGACCCCTCATTCTCCCTGCCTTGCTTCTGTCCTTAGAACTCTTAACTTAGCAAGCATGACATCCTATACAGATTCCTGGCTCTTATCTGGCCCACAGTGAACCATGCTAGCAGATTAGTATGCATAAAGATCTTTCTAGAAAAAGAACAGCCTCTGACACTACAATCTACTCTCAAGCCTAAGGCAATTTCTAGCTGCCACTATCTTCCACCACCCTGTGCTTTGCGGGAAGTGTATGCACATGATGATTATCACAAATGCCTTAGAGTCTTTCTCAGGAGATTTCTTATTTTTAAAAACTATAGTTTTCTAACCTCCCAAGTACCATCTCATACATATATTTTAAGATGCAACTTGCCAGGCCCAGTGGCTCAGACTTCTAACCCTACCATTCTGGGAAAGTGAGGCAGGAAGACTCCACATTAACAGCCAGTCTCGGAAACTCAGCAAGACCCTGTCTCAAAAATCAAAAAATAAAAATGAGCTGGGGATGTAACTCATTGTAAAGGTCTTGGACTTGATCCCCAGTGTAACAAAAAAAAAAAAAAAAAAAAAAAAAAAAAAAAAAAAAAAAAAAAAAAAAAAAAAAAAAAAAAAAAAAAAAAAAAAAAAAAAAAAAAAAACAAAAAAAAACAAACCCAAAACCTAACTTAAATGACAGCTTCTCTAGAGAGTTTACCCTGTTTCTCCTACCTGGAAAATACTTGCAGCCTCTTTTGAATTCTACTAGCAATTTTTCAGTGACCATATTCTTCTTTCACTAATGTTATTTTACCTATTAGAGGGGACTTGGAGTACCAGTGTCATCTCCATCTCCTCAAACTCAACATTTGTATGTAGCAAGTAAGTCAATCCTTTTTGAGTACCCTAAAGCCTATTAGTTTTCCTCTGCCCTGAAACATAGATCCAAACACAGATCTCAACAGAGTGGACTACTCACCTGATTTCCATAGGGAATTGTGCATTTGTGACAAGAAAACTGGAGATTTTACACTGGTGGAGCAGCTGCAAAAACTGGTTGATCTCTGGATACATTATTGGCTCTCCCACAAGGGACAACGCACAGTGCTTCACCTTCATTCCTTCTTCATAGCGCTCTGCCTTGACACCTGGGACTCCTAGAGGATGCCATGCAGAGAAACAAGCTAAGTAAGACATAGAAATTTGGTTAGGGTTAAGATTGAAAGTGACAATGTATGTAAAGGCCTAGCAGGTGCAAGGCCCTAGATTTGATTCGTCACTACCACATAAAAACTAGCCAGACATGGCAAGAGATTCAGGTGGCACGGCTATGGAATACCTGCAGTTCCAACAGCTGGGAGGTTGAAATAGGTGAATTGCCAAGAATTCTAAGTCAGCCTGGGCTGCACAGTTAGTTCAAGACAGCATGGACTACAGAGCAACACTCTGTCTCAAAAAAAAGAAAGAAAGAAAGAAAGAAAGAAAGAAAGAAAGAAAGAAAAGAAAAGAAAACAAGAACGAAATAATGGTCCATCATTTTCCATACTTTGAACCCATCAAGTAATTCAACATCAACAAGGAAATGGAATACAATACACTATAGAAGACTCAAAGAATCATAATCTCAGAATAGCAGGAATACAAGAAAAAAACAGAAACCTATTTACTGAAATCATAACAGAAAATTTCCTATAAGTAGGAAATGAAATAGACACACAGGCAAGAGAGGTATACCATCCACTTACTGGACACGATCAAAAGAGAAGTTCCCCTAGACACACTGTAATAAAACTCACTGATATACAAAGCAAAGAAAGCTGTGAAAGGAAAATATAAAGCAAGTTACATTTCAAGGCAAACCTATTAGGGTAACAGCAGACTTTTCAACACTCATGTTAAGGGCCAGAAAAGCCTGGAGTGAAGTCCTCAAAGCTCTAAAAGATAGTAACTGTCAACCAAGACTCCTGTACCCAGCAAAACTTGACAGTGAAATAAAAACCTTCCGTGACAAAGAATCCTTGAAGAAATTTGCAACAACCACATCAGCCCCACAAAAATTTCTTAAGGGTCTACTGAGCAGGGAAGCAGGGAACCACCACCACAACAAACACAGTGGCAGGCTTACCTTCAATAGAGAGAACATCTAAACACAAAAAATAATTTTAAAAACACAAAAGAATTCAGTACCCAGAGGATGGCAAAATGGCCTTAAATCATCAATCAAAAGACGTAGATTGGCTAAATGGATTAAAAACCACAATCCAACCATATGATGCTTGCAAGAGACTCATTCGAAACATGGAGAAAAACTTAGTCTCAATGTGAAAGGCTGGAGTTCTACTTTTCACTCAACTAGGAAACAAAAAGCCAGAATTTAGATTCTCTTTACTGACAAAGGAGATTTTAAACCAAAACCTACCTTTAAAGGGACAAAGAAGGTGACTTCATTATCATAAAGTGAAGCAGAACTGACAAGCGTGAACATTTATACCCCAAGTATTGGTGTATCTATCCAACTACATACAGCAAAAGCTACTTGATTTTAAAGAACAGATAAACTCCAACTCTGTAATAGTAGGAGACTTTAATATCCCACTCTGCCAAGAAGACAGATCAACTAGACAAAAAAATCAACAAAGACATAACAGATCTAAACTACACCATGGAAGAAATGGATCTGACAAACATACACAGAGTTTTTAATCCAAAAACATGTTACAAACTCTTCTCAGCTGCTCATGGAACATTCTCAAAAAATTCTCTGCATTGTAGGCCACAAAATAAGTCTAAACAGACACAAAAAATTGATATAAACCTATGTATTCAATCAGATCATAGTGGAATATAACTAAAAATCAACTATAACACATACAAAAGATAACATTTGAACAAATGGAGACTAAACAGTACTCTTCTAAATAAACATTAAGTTACAGAAGAAATCAAGGAAGAAATAAAAAAGTTCATAGAGACAAATGACAATGGTCATACAACACAATACAACACAACCTCTTGAACATAATGAAGGCAATGTTAAAGAGGAAAATTCATTTCCATAAATTCACACATAAAAAGAACTGAACAAGCCCAAATAGATAATCTAACTATGTAATTCAGAACCCTAGAAAAATAAAAATAGCTCAACCCAAGAGCTAATAAAAGGAAAGAATTTATTAAAATAAGAGCAGAAAATAATGAAATAAAAACTAAGAAAATAATACAAGAAATAAAAGAAAAAGCTGATTTTTAAAAAAATAAGTAAGACTGATAATCCCGTTGCTAAAAATCACACAAAAGGAAACAGAAAACCTACATCAATACAATAAGAACAGGTAACATGGAAATTCAAATTATTTTAAGAGGTTACTTTAAAAATCTCTAGTCAATAAACTCAACAATCTAAAAGAAATGGATGAGTTCCTAAACACATATCAACCTTCAAAATAGAAAGAAGAAAAAATTAAACATCTGAATAGGCCAATATCTACCTAAAAGACCAAAGAAGTAAAAAAAAAAAAAACACTTTCAACTAAAAAGCACCCAGGACCTGACAGATTCCTAGCAAAATTCTATTTAAAAAAAATTCAGGGAAGATTTAATGCCAGTGCTCACCAAACTTTTTCAGGAAATTGAAAAGGAAAATAAAAACTGCCAAAATAATTTCTTGAAGCAAATGTAACTTTAATTCCAAAACCAGACAAAGACCCCAAAAAGAAAGAAAACTACAGGCCAATATCCCTAACAAACACTGATGCAAAAATAATCAATAAAATTCTTGCCCATAGAATGCAGCAAATCATAAAGATTATATACACCATGACCAAGTAGGCTTCATTCCAGAAACGCACAGATAGTTCAACATACACAAATCATTAAATGTAATACACCACATTACCAGATGCAAAGATAAAGATCACAATTATCTCAAGAGATGCAGAAAAAGCATTTGACAAAATCCAACACTCATTTATGATAAAGACTCTGGAGAAAATAGCAATAGGGGGACCAATACCTCAACACGATCCAAGCTATTTACAACTCCCTTGCCAATATAACTCTAAACGGAGAAAGACCGAAAGCATTCACACTAAATTTAGGAGTAAGACAAGGATGCCCACTGCCACCCCTACTGTTCAATATGTGCTTAAATTTTTGGCAAGAGCCATCAGGCAAGAGAAAGGACTAAAAGGAATTTAAAAGAGAAGGGAAGAAGTAAAGATATCCCTATTTGTAGATGACATGATACTCCCAAAAACTTTCACCCAAAGACTCTTAGAGATAATAATAAATAAATTCAGCAAAGTAGCAGACTACAAAATCAATGCCCACAAATGGACAGCATTTCTATATACCAATAACAAATCCAACGAGAAAGAAATCAAGAAAAAAAAACCTTTCACAATAGCAACAACACAAAAAAATGAGATACTTATGAATAAACCTCACCAAAGAAGTGAAAGACGTATACAAAGAAAACTACAAAATCCTGGAGAGATTGAAGAGGTCTTTAGAAAATGGAAAGGCATCCCATATTCCTGGATAGGAAGAACTAATACTATCAAAATGGCCATACTTCCAAAGCTACGATACAAATTCAATGCCATACCAATCAAAATACCAACTACATTCTTCACAAAACTAGAACAAACAACTTTAAAATTTATATAGAGCCAGAAAAAAACAGAATTTCCAAAACAATTATAAAGCATAATGGCAAAGCCGGAGGAATCACAATCCCAGACTTCAAAACTACTACAAAGCAGCAGTGCTTGAATCTATATGGTACTGGTATAAGAACAGATAGGATAAGCTAGAACAGAATTGCAGATACTGAAACAAACCCAAATACCCTCAGTCACCTAATCTTTCACAAAGGGTCCAAATAAATCCACTGAAGAAAAGAGAGCATCTTCAAGAAATGATGCTGGGAAAACTGGATTACCAACTGCAGAAGAATTAAATTAGATGCCTATCTGTCACCACACACTAAAATCAGATCAAAATGGATCAAAGAACTGGACATCAAAACATAAACACTGAATCTACTGGAAGAAAAAAATAAGTAAAACCCTAGAAGACACAGAGACAGGAAAAGAGTTTCTGAACAGAATGCCAGCTGCTCAAAATTCTCAACAAGAATCAACAAATGGGACTACATTAAACTTAAAGCTTTTTTGCACAACAAAAGAAACAATCAACATACAGGTAAAGAGACACCCATAGAGTAGGAGACGATCTTCACCAGCAATATTTAAAACAAAAAATTAATATCTAGAATATACCAAGGACTCATAAAAATAAAACCTCCTAAAATAAAGAACCCCATCAAGAAGTGAGCAGCTGAAATGAAAAAAAGTCTCAGGAGAAATACAAATGTTCAAAAACACATAAAAAAGTGCTCTCCATCACTGGCCATCAGAGAAATGCAAACAAAAACAACACAGGTTTCGCCTTACCCCAGTGAGAATGGCCTACATGAGGTATTCTAAAAACAACCAATGTTGGCAAAGATGCAGAAAAAAAGGAACTTTTCTCATTGCTGGTGGGAATGCAATTTGGTTTCACCATTATGGAAAGCAGTCTGGAGATTCCTTAGAAAGCTGAGAATAGAAATCCCATCTGATCCAGCTTCTGCTTCATTGGGCATATTCCCAAAAGAAATAAATCAACACACCAAAAGGCACAGGCATATCCATATTTAACGCAGTACAAGTCATAATAGGCAAATCCTGGAAAGAATCTACCTGCCCATCAGCTGAGTAAGTTAATGAAGATGTGGTAGTTACACACAATGGAACACTACGCATCCATAAAGGAAGACAGATATGAAACATTTGAATGAAAATGGGGCTACACTGAGTCAATAATGCTCAGTGAAACGGACCAAACACAAACTAACTACTGACAGTTTTCTCTCTTATGAAAGCCACAAAAATAGTGATACAAAAAGGCCCCAACATAGGTGACAGTAGAAAGAGGGGCAGTGGACGCCTATGAAAGGGGTGAATATCTGAAATATGGAGGGGAGGAGCACGGATGAACACCGATTCCCCAAACCCTAAGTCTTTAATTATGCTATAGAATTTGGAATTCATATACACATACAAAGTATTTTTAAAAAACCCAAAAAACCTAAAAGAGATCTAACAGAGTCCTTAGAACACAAGAATTCTTTATTAAGAATCTGACATTATCTCTTTTATTCCAGTTTAATCAGACTGGTGATTACTTATCAGTAATTATAATTAATTACAATTAATGAATAATGTCACTGTCTGCCCAGTAATAACAAAGCACTTGAGAATAATAAAGTTAACTTTGACTGTTCATTTTTCCCTTAGCTGTCAGGAAGTGGTTTCAATTTACATACACACAAAATCTACCTGGAAATAAGCCAAATGCAAATGAATACCCAAGAGATCAAACAAGTATGACAGAGACTAAAATCAGAACTATCTACAAGAGACAGGTGGCGTCTTCCTTTATGACATCTAACTGCAATTCCAAGACTGTATTTCTCATCAGTATTTTTAGATGAATAAGTTTTTGCGTTATTAAAACCTAAAATCTCAAGTGAATTAAGGTTTTAAATAAAACTTGATCCTTAAACTCCGTCTGTGTTGCCAAGACAACTCATCATTAAGCATAAAATTTCTTTGGCAAAAAGTATCATTAACTTTAAAACCTCAAGGACCAGCCAAGTAAAAGTGGAATGTAACCAGAACTCCGAGGCCAACTTCAAACTTGGAAAGTGAGACAAAGAAGACGCGGCCAGGCACGGCAAAGGAAGTCAGACATACCAGGTTCAAACACTGGCTCCACCACAAGCCAGGCTGAAATTGTTGGTCAAGTCTCTCACCCTCTTTCCTTAATACTTAAAACAGCAATTTTATACACACACACATTTGTAAGAATTAAATAAAACACATTATATTTACTGGGATGCTAGGCCTTGCACATACAAACTCAAAAAATGTCAATCACAAATATTTTATTTTTTTGAATTGAAAAAGAATTCAAGTATCATAACTACTTTGAAGAAAACGATAGTTCTGTTCAATTAACTAAATATGGACTGGTCATTGTTCCAAGCACTATTTCAGGAAATTCTTCTACCAGGGAATAAATCAGGAAACATGTGCCTTTGGGGCATTTACACCCCACCCAATAAGATGCAGAGAAAAAACAGCCAACGTAATGAATCAGTAAACACTACATCAGAGTAATAAAGCCAAAGAACTTGTTATGGCAGTGAAAATGTGAAATGTGGTAGCTCAGACGAGAGACAGTAAACTTTTTCCTGTAAGTTTAAAGGGGCACACGTGGCCAGTAGTGACCAAACAGGACACACATTTCGTTAATGTAGTAGAAGGCGCCAAGTATCTGGAAAGGAAACGGCAGAGGAGGGCAAGACAGCCTGAGACGGGAAGCCGGGAGGAGGCAGAGAGGCAGCGGGCAGCCGACATCTGGGGTGTCCAGGTGCGCCTCACTGACAATGTGAAGAACAAAGGAGACAGAGCGGTCCCCGAGGCCCAGAGAATCCAGAGAGGAGATCACACTCAGCAGCACCAAGACCCCAGCGTGGAGGCTTCTCCTGAGCTCGAGGGATCCAAAGAACATAGCAGGTTTTGAGAAGGGTGGCAGGCTTCTGTTTTTTTTGTTTGTTTGTTTGTTTGTTTGGGGGGGGGGGGTCTGGTTTTATACTGGTCTGCAGGACTAGGGACTGAATTGAGGGCTTCACGCTGAACTACATCCCCAGCTCTTTTTAAAAATTCATTCATTCACTTAAATTTTGAGGTTCTTAGTGAGTTGCCCAGGCTTGAATTGATGGTTCCTCCTGCCTCAGCCTGCACTATATGCTCAGGTCTCCCCCCCACACACACACACACTTCTTACTAGATCAGGATGGCACAGTGTGGAGGTCAGAAGGGCAGAGATGATCGACCAACAGGCTGCTACCCAAACTCAGTGGTGCCAGTGGAGGCTCACCAGCTGCCTCTATCTGAACAGGACAATCTACTACTGCACTGGACACAGGATATGAGAGTTAGAAGTGTGAATGATGCCGCCCAATTTTTGGCTTGGGCAAGACAGCTGCCATTCACAGAGACAAAGCCCTGGGCACCTGGGCAACAGGCGGAGGGAGCAGTATATAGGACGGGGTACCGGTGACATGACAGCTAGCAAGGATCAGGCATCCAACTGAGCAATACAATCCAATTTGGATCCTGGGAGAGATAACGTCACAGAAATAAACCAGTTGGCCAACGGATGTTTCCATCCAGAGCTGAGTAAGATCAGTAACGCAGTCAAGTAGACACTGGGAGGATCAAGGGCTGAGGTCTAGGATATGTAGAATTCTGGGGACAGGAAGACAGTTAAGAAAAGCACATCACCTAGAAGCAGTCCAGGAAAAGAAAGAAAGACCTAAAAGGGAAGAAATCCAGCACTCTTCCATAGTCCCACCTGCCTGATACAACAACAAGAATAAAAAACAAAGATCACCCCTTTACCAAAAAAAAAAAAAAAAAAATCTTCAGAGTAATTAAACCCTTTAAGATAAACTTATCTTAATTCTGCCTAGCAGTAAGGCACTGAGAAGATGTGTAAACACTTGGTTCTCCCCTTCATAAAAGTACATTCCTACCATGTTCCCACTGCTAGAGGTGACTGTAGTGTGCTCCTGAAGACGAAAGTCCTCTAGGACTCAATCTCAGCCTAAAAGAACTCAAAGTCCCAAGAAATGTATCAGGAAATAAAACAACCTTTAATAGACGTCCTGGAAAAGGAAAAGGGTGTCCTAGCAAACACCCATGCACATACATACAGATACGCACAGAGACAGAGAGACACACACACACTGCCTTCCCAATGAGTCCTGGCCTATTATTTTTTTATTTTTATCTTGAGACAAAGTCTCACCAAGTTATTAAGTTGCCTGTGCTGAGCTCAAACTTGGGATTCTCTTGCCTCGATCTCCCAGAGCTCACCAGGCCCAGTTTTGTTTCCTAAAAGTTAACCTTCTCATGACTAAACTCTACGTTTTTATTCTATTTTTTGTTTGTTTGTTTGCTGTTGTTAAGCAACTTTTCTGACATTTCTTTTAACCTGAACAGTTTTTCAATCCTGAATAATCAGAAGTACTGCTGTTAGATCAACTAAGCATACATTATCTCTTGGAAAGATGCCAAGCGAGAATTTAGGATTCCAGAATTTATACCATTATTTCACAGCAACAACCAAAAAATACACAAATGTGATACCCTGTCCAGCACCTCGTGTTTCTAACTCTATAGTTTTCAGCTAACCAGAAGAAATAAAAACTTGTTTTATTTTACTTTGTTCTCTTGTCTCACAGCAATACGGTGCCTGTCAAAAAGTTACCAAGAACCTTCCCTAGGTGAAAACCATGAATGTGCTTGATAACGACACTTCACCCTGAGGTTTTTCAAAAATAAGTTTCAAAAAACAATCAGCAAGAGGTGATCTGTCCCTCACCTTCAGTCGTTGTGACAGGTCTTAGCATAGCTAGTTATCCAGCTGGCAAAAACCACCTGCTAAGCCTTTGGGGTTTTTTGCTTTAAGTATAGATTTGAAAAACTAACAAAGCATCTAGCAGCAAGTGATTGTCTTTTTCATCTCTGGATCTCCTGGACCCAGGTGGTTCCCGACAGGGCGTCTGCTCACTTGATGTTGGCTGAACTAACTCTGGGAGCTGTCTCGGCCCAGCAGGGTAGTACTTAGGAGGGGGCAAGCAGCATTTTGAAAAGATGCTGAGCTGCACTGAAATTCTGACCCACTTTTAATCAATATAAAGTTAATTTTGCATGTGTATAAAGGGAAAGCTAATAAAGACCATGGGAAGAAAGATACTTTAATGATGCAGTGAAATAACTGAAAAGACAATGATTGCCTTCAGAACCGAAAACCGCAGCAGAAAAGGGAAACAGTGACAAAACCCGAGGACATCTTAAGGATCTGCTAAAGGCTGGCCATCAAGCTAACGCTGGACTTCCAGAGGCAAAACCTACAATGCTCACAACCAGTCCCACTTTCAAAAATAAAATCATAATGTGAATGCAGCAGAGCCACAGGGAGAGCAAGTGTCCCTCTTCGTGGGACAGAAATGCACTCTAGAAACTGCTCCTCGCCAGGGGAGGGAGTGATTGACGTGGTGGAAGAGTGGACTCTGGAGAGGCGGCCCTGAGACATCCACCACGTATCCAACTGAGAAGGAAGCTGAGCAGCTCCAAGTCCTTGGAAACTGCCTGTATTCTCCAGTTTATAAAAGAACCCTGCTTCTAAGCACTTCTGTTCAAGCTTTATTCCCACAGATTCATGAAAATGAAAATTAATGGCCATGCAATCTTAAGCACCAAATTCATTTGTAATATGCTTTAAAAAGAATATTAATAAATCTACTCTGATATCACCTGATTATAGATTCAAGCACTTTTTCTTGTAGGAAAGGGTATCCTAAGTCCCAACTAAGGAAAGTAGAAAAACATTTTAAGTTTTTGTTTTGTTGTCTTTTTTAGGGTACAACGGGATTGGTTAAGAGCCTGGGGCTCGAATGGGGAAATGTTCACAGGGTACTGATGAGAAGCAGCACCTCGTGCGGGACCCAACAGATGGGGAGATGTGGTGGGAGGACATAAGACCATGAGACATAAGACCCTGGACTCATAAGCCTCCACAACCACATGAGCCAATTCCTTAAAATCAATGAATCAATATCCTTCTCAATTTAAACAGACAGGGACAGACACAAACGCACGCACATGCACACACACGCACGCACGCGCACACGCATGCACACTAGCCTTTCTGTAGAAAATCCTAATGAAAAGAAAATAAAATTTTGCCTTAAAACTGACTAAGATGATAGAAAGCGTATCTGACTATCATCAATACTGGCTACACTAACAATAAATCTAAGAAAAGTTAGTCAAGTTCCATATGGGGCTTACTAGTTCTTTATCAATCATATCATTTAATTTTCCAAAAGGATGGTGAGAGACACTGGTTTGGGTTTTTGTATTCATAGCACTAGAGACTCTGAACACACTGTTTCTGCACAGAGTTATATCCTTGGCCCTGTTTTTAATTCTAAGGCAGTGTCTCATTCAGTTGCCTAGCCTGGATTCAAACTTGCGATCCTCCTACTCATATGCCACCACATCCCAGGTAAGATACTACTTTATCCCAATAAAGACAGTAACCTGTCACCACATCCCACCAAAAAAGACTGAGACTAAAAATCAAGATGAAAGATTCCAATCATTAGCACCTTTCCAAATATACAAAACTAAAGCAGGCAGTACTATCTGACAGTAAGAATTTTCCAATGATCTATAATTCCCAATCCATTCATGAGGCCGCTTTGTGTTAATCAAGACAAAACAGCAAAGGTTTTTAGAATATAGTATGGTTTGGATCTTCAGTGTTCACCAAAAATCTCATGTATTTGGAACTGTGTGTTACTGGGAAGTAGGGCTCCACTGTAAGGCACCAATGATGCTTGAGGTATGACCTGGAAAGACTTTCTCAACTTGTTGCTACTGGGGGCCCAGGACTGAACTTTCAGGTGTGTGTTGTTGACTTGTGGACCAGGAAATGATGGAGGAGCATCTCTTTTGGAAAGGCCAATTTGCACCTTGAACTGAGTGAAGGAAGGAAGAACAAACATTGTTACAGATTCTTCCTAGGAAAGCTCTAGCCTTGCCTGTCTCCAGCCTGGCTCCCGTTTTACTTGGCTTCTGTCTGTGATGGGGTGAGCAGCTCTCCAGCCTGTCTCTACCAGGTACCTTCACCACTGCAGGCTGCCCCATGAATGGACTGCGTGAGACCTTCTGAAACTATGAACTAAAATAAAGCTTTCTTCCCTTAACTTGTGGATGTCAGGAATTTTGTCACAGCAACAAATTAGACAGGAAAGATGATGGTACACTTCCAGGCAAAGTTTATACATCGGCCATACCACATTATGAGCTGCTGAGCCCTGGAGAGAATGTTTAGTTCTTCCATTAAGTGGACAGGAAATGTTGAGAAGGGCGAAATACATTATTTCTGTAGCAACTTTGTTTCCTTATTGGAAACATTTCTAGTGAGACAAAAATCCCAACAAGGAGGCAAATCCTCTTCCAATTTGCTTCAAGCTATTAATAGGCATTATTAGCAGTTCCTTGTAGAAAGAAGATAAATACCTTTAAACTGTTTAATCATGTTCTGATGGTTTTCGATGGCTTCCTTTAAGATCATCTCAGGCTGGTCCATCTTCCACCGCCATTCAGTGCCCACAGGATTGGTGTGGTGCCTAGAAAAAAGACACAAAGGTCTAAGGGCCCCGTTAATAGCATCTCAGCTAGTCACTGACTACTAAGCAATCCACAGAAATCATAATATCAAGTTTTTCCTAAGAGCTCAACTGTTCACAGCAGTATTATCCAACTTATTTTAAGTCACAATATCTAGCAGACAGGAATGAATCAGGAAGTCATTCAGCACTACTGCCCAGCTCCTTGCTGATAAGTGAACTTCAGTTACAGGTCGACACACGGGCACAAATACAAGGCAACCACAACGCCACCACATTACAACCATGTGGGTCAACATTCCATACAGTGAGTGTGGAAAGCTGGAAAGCTTATGTTTGACAAGCAGACTGCTTAGGGCCCAAAAAGACTGCCCCGCACACAGGCACAGGAAGGGTCATGACAGTCCACCCAGAAACATCTCTCTCATATGCCTTACGAAGCAAAAGCAGCACTCAATGACACCATGAGTAAGGACACTTAGTTCATGCCATTTGATGGAGGAAAACTGCAGCTATATCCTAGCAGGGTACTTCTTGCAATCTACAGAACCAGATGAGTCACATCCTAAATCAGTGCCTGCGCTTATGCAGAAACAGATGATTACTTCTCTCATTTTTATGTTTTTATATTAGTATGCTAATATAAAATTTATATATATCATATTATTTTCTAGTTGATCAAGTTCTCCATTCTCTTATGTTACTGTGTCTCATCAGGCAAATCTCAAACATTTCCCAAGGTCTGTTGTGAAAAACGCTACACAAAGCTGAGGGATGTGAGATTTTGAAAAAAAGCTATATTCTGTACTATCCTTCTGAAGAATTGCAAAATTCTCAGATTTTGTTTTTGTTGGTTTTTTGTTTGTTTGGTTGGTTTGGTTTCGTTTGGTTTGATCTTTTTGAGACAGGTTCTCACTCTATAGTCCACACCGGTCTTGAACTCATAGCAATCCTCCTACCTCAGTCTCCTGAGTGTTGAGATTACAGGCATGAACCACCATGCTAGGCTCTTTGAGTTTCTGAGACAGGACCTCATTATGTAGTCTAGACTGGCCTTGAACTCACTATGTAGCCCAGGCTGGACTCATACTCACAGTGATCCTCTTGGCTAAACTTCCCAAGTACTGGGATTAGAAGCATGCATCACTACACCCAGGTTCAAATTATTTTTTTTAATCTCTTCTGTTTATAAAAAAAAAAAAAAAACTTGGAGAAGCCAACATAAATTACCCAACCAAAATGTTTTGTCATCTGAACCACCCAATCAGTCCATGGTATTTTAAGAGGCAGAGCTCAATTCAAAGACATAAATTGTCAGGGTAGAATAACACAAGACCCAACTTTATCACCTGTTGTAGTTGGGATCTAGAATATTCCCCAAAAGTTCATGTGAAGAAGGCTTGATCCTCAGTGTAGCCATATTCAGAGGATTGCTTTAGGGAAGAAACTGGATCATGAGGACTCAGATCTCATTAAAGGATTAACCTGTTCAATGGGTTCATAATTTGATGTGCTATTGGAAAAGTGATGAAAACTCAGGAGATAAAGCTTAAATTAGGAAAGTAAGTCATAGGCGCATGCCTGATGGACTTTATCTTGTTCCTGAACCTTTTCTCCCCCGCTGGACCTTCTATTTTCAATGAAGAAAGCAGCTCTGTTCTACTACATGCTCCCTGCCAATAGGTTTTTCCCTTACCACAGGCCCAGTAGAAACAGAGCAAAAACATCATGGACTGACCCGCAGTAACCTTTGAAAGTGAACCAAAACACACTTTACTTCCTTTAAGTAGCTTTACTTGGTTGTCTGTAAAATTAAGAGAAAACTGAGTAACATATGAGGCTAGCATTAATACAAAAAAAGGCATTACACAAGGAAAGAAAACTGCAGATCAACAACTCCACCTAGAGAATAGAGACACAAAAATCTATAAATCAGTCAATCTAGCCAACTGAATCCAGCAACACATAGAATGAAAATGAACAACTACCAAGTAATGTTTACCCCAGAAAAAGCATACATCTTAAAAATGAACAAATTCTAAAAGAATTCAACTCCCATTCATGACCAAAGGAATAAAAGGAAACTTCCTTAACCTTAATAAGAGGATTAACCAAAACCTCCAGCTAACATCCAACTTCATGGTTAAAGAATTCTCTGGAACCATATGAAGTGATAGCCGGAGCCAGGGGAAGGGACAGGGAGGGGGTGGGAGGGTAAAAGATGGGAAGGGATTGTGAAGTCGATGTGATACATAGATGTACGAAACACCCAAATTCATTGTAAATACTATGTATTACATTTGTATATTAATAAAAATAGTGGGAGAAAAAAAAAGAATGAATGTTTTCTCCCTTAGGTCAGACATATGATGAACGTATCCTCTGTCACCATTCCTACTCAGCATAAGTCCTCGTCAGTGTACTAGGGCAAAAAAAAAAAAGGTAGACATAAAGTCAACTTTCTTCATAGCGTCTTGATTGTCTACATAAAAAATTCAAAGGAATCTTGAACTTCTTCATCTGAGAACTGCCTATTCATTTCTGTTGCCCATTTTTCAACTGGGTCTTTGACTTTGAGAGGTTTTTTTTCCTTTGTTTCCCCACTATTTTTATTAACGTACAAATGTAATACACAGTATTTACAATGAATTGGGGTGTTTCGTACACATATGTATCACATCGACTTCACAATCCCTTCCCATCTTCTATTCTCCCACCCCCTCCCTATCCCTTCCCCCAACTCCAGCTATCACTTCATGTGGTTCCAAAGAATGTTTGTGTTCTGGGTTTTCCAATTCCGAGAAACCATACAGTGTTTAACATATTAATCTTCCACACCTAAGTCATTTCACTTAAAGTCACCACTCTACCCTAGCTTCCTATTCCTTGGATGGGTCGCAGTAGTTAGATCTTGATATCTCTTCTCTGAATCCAACCAATGAGGGGTTTACTTTTATTCAGTTCTTTCTATACACTAGTTAGGAGTCTCCTATCTGAGGTATAGGTGGTGAGTATTTTTTCCCATTCTGACAGTTCTCTCTTTACTCTTAGTTGATAAATTCTTTTGCCATGCAGAAACTTTTTAATTTGAGACAATCCCATTTGTTAATTCTGGGGCTATTTCTTTTGCTATGGGTATCTCAATAAGAAAGTCCTTGCCTAAGCCTTTATCTTTTAGATTTTTGCCTAATTTGTCTTCAGAAGGGTTCAGTGGTTCAGTCTCAATATCTAGGTCTTTGATCCACTTCGATTTGATTTTGGTGCATGGTGATAGCTGTGTGTCTAGATACATTCTTCTGCATATAGATGTCCAGTTTTACCAGCACCATTTGTCACCAGTAAATGCATGAGAAAATGTTCAACATCCTTAGCCATTAGGGAAATAAATGCAAAGCAAAACATCTCTAAAGTATCATCTAACCCCAAAGAGAGTGGTGTATATTATGAACATAAACAGCAATCAGTGTTGGAAGGGCTGTGAGGAAAAAAGAAACATCTTGCACTGCTGGTGGGAATGTACACTGGTACAACCACTATGCAAAGCAGTATAGAAGTTTCTCAAAAGACTGGAAATAAATATCCCCTTCCATCCAGCAATATCACTTCTGGGAACTTTTCCAAAAGAATTAAAAGCATCATAGAACAGAGATACATGTACACCCATGTTTACAGCAGCGTAACTAGCAATAAATAAAATGTGGAAGACACCAAAATACCCATCAACAGACCAAGAGATAAATTGTGGTATTTGTACACAATGGAATACTACTCATCTATATAAAAAGATAGGTCTGAAGCCTTTGTAGGCAAATGAATGCAACTTGAGACCATCATGCTCAATGAAGTGAGTCAGACACAGAAGGTGAAACATCAGTTTCTCTAATACAAGAAACCCAGATCATAGTTATTTCATAGAAATAAAGGGGGGAAACAATGGAACTAGTGGGTAGGAGGCAGGTCTCGAAGGGTCAGAAAGGGAGAGGGGAAGGATTTGTAATTTTGCCGGGATGTATCTGTGCACAAAGTACACAAGTTCAATTTAAACATTATGTACTGCATACATACATATCAATAAAATGGGAGAATAAAAGGGATTTATAAGAATTCATAAGCAAGCATAAAGAATTAGTAATACATATGGCCAATGTACAAAAAGCAATAGTCCTTATATACTAGCAACAAAAACTGCTATTAGAAACAAAGTATAATTTAAAACACAAATAAAAAGTATATAAGTCAATATAAATCTAAAAATGAGTATCCCAAAAGCTTTAAACAACTAATAAAACATCTGTAAGACCAAATTAAAAGATAAATTGTACTCATAGACTGGAAGACTCCATATTGTGAAGTTCTATGGGTCAATGGGATCTTAATACAATTTCAAGCAAACTTGTTAATAGATGAGGAAAATCAAGGTGAGAGAATTCACAATACTCAATTCAAAACTACTTACAAATCTATAGGAATCTAGACAAAGAAAGACGGACTGATGAAATGAACACAGTAAGAATCCAGAAACAGACCTATACATATACTGTCAGATTTCTGACAAAGCACAAAGGCAGTTCAAAGGGAAAAGGATATTCTTTTCAATAAATTGTAGAGAAACAAGACCTCTGTAGGCAAAATAAATAACTAAACCTCTCTCTGTATCTTAAACATCAAAAGTAATAAAAGAATACAACAAATTGATGGGATGTACCTTCTCATATGATGAACTGATAAGGGGAAATATTATACCCAAAAAAATCCATGTTACCAATCTAATAATGGAAAACACCAAACATACACTGAGAAACCTTTTATAAAATACGTGACCAGTATTTTTCAAATGTTTCAAGGTCGTAAAAAATCATAAAGACTAAGGAATGGTCACAGATTAGAAGAGACTAAGAACACACATGTGAGCTCTTAAATAATATCTGCAACAAACAAAAGAGACAGTAATGAAAAAACTGGCAAAAATTAAATAGTCTGCAGACTGCCTGTGCTGTACTAACGTCAATGTCTTGATTTTTATCATTGTTCTATCATCGTAATAAAAAATGATAACATTAGGAGAAGCTGGGAAAAGAGTATACAGGTACTCTTTTCAATTTGTCATAGAAAAAAATTTTCTTTCCTTAAAAGGTTAAACCACATTAGACACATCAGAAAAAAGTACTTACATTCAAATCTAAAGTATAAACTGATAGAATCTATATCCAAAATAATCAAATCCGCAAACAAGAGGCTGGAGGAATGGCTGAAAGGTTAAAGTGCTTGCCTAGCAAGCGCTTAGGTAAGCACTAAGTACCTAAGTTCGATACACCAGCACCACATAAGCCGGGTGTGGTAGTGCACACCTGTAATCCCAGCACTCTGGAGGCTGAGACCAGAGGACTGCTGTGAATCCAAGGCCAGCCTGGACATTATAGTGAGTCCAGGACCATCCTGGGATATAGCGCAAGACACTGTTAAAAAAAAGAAAAAGAAAGAAAAAAAAAAGACACGGAAGGCATGGTGCATGCCTGTGATCCCTGCTACTCAGGAGACTATGGCCTAGACTGCATTTTAAAGCCAGCCTGTGCAACACACCAAAACCCTATTTAGGGGAAACACACACACACACACACACACACACACACAAGGTCTTTATATACTAGAGTTAATTACACAGCTAGCTATAAAAGTAATATTTGCAAAAAATAGACCTATCTTGACCATAATTAAAATTTGTCATTGTTATTCAATGCTGAACTCAGTATCTTAGTATGTTACTTAGGATCTGACATCTATGCTGGTAAGTCACAGTGTCCTGAAACTGTTACTTCTTCATGCTATTCCTCTCTGGCTTAATATAGTTTGAGCATCCATTATTTGAAAATCTGAAATATAAAATGCTCCAGAACTGAAAGTTGTGCATATTGAGGTTTAGATCTGGAATGTCCCCCAGAAGTCTCAAATATTTGGGTGTTACAGGTTATCTGTGGAACCAGGTGCTGTTAGGAGACGAAGGGGCCTGGTCTAGAGGGGTAGATTATGGGCATGTGGTGGATTACAGGTGTGTGGTGGAAGACAGGCCTGTGGCAGGCTTACATTACAGGAGTGTGGTGGATTAGGAGCTTACAAAGGGTGCAACAGTGAGGCTGGACCTGAAAGACACAGACCACAGGGACAGGATCTGGAAGGATATATGCTACTTTCCCCCTTTCCTCCAGGACCTGGCTTCCTATTTGCAGTGCCGTGAGGAGCTGCCCCCATCTCCACCTCCACCATGTGCTTCCACTGTCGCTGGCTGCTCATGAGTGAACTATGGGCTGAAATAAAACTTTATTCCCCTAATCTGTGCACATCAGGTACTGAGTCACAGCAACAAAAAGCAACTAAGACAGTGCATCAGCCCCACAAGTGGCATGGTGTGGAGTGGTGCGGTGTAGTTTAATTTGGCTTGGTTTGGATTTTTGAGGTCTGGCGATCCAACCCAGATTTCACATGTGCTAGGCAAGCAGTGTGCCACAAAGCCATAATCCAGTGCTCAAATGGTAAATTTTACACCATAGATTTATTGCATAAAACTATTTTTTAAATACTGTAAAGTTACCTTTAGTTACATTTACAAGGTATACATGAAAAATACAATGAAATAGGGGGTTAGACCTTAGTCATATGTTCAAGGCACCTCACTGCACACTGGCAAATACTGCAAAATTTAAAAACCTGCAACATTTCTGGTTCTACTCATTTTGGATAAGGAACACTCCCTCTGTACAAAAGTTACACTAGCTTCCTAAAACAAGCTAAGCAGCACTCCCTTTTTCTCCTTTTTGCTCCTCAGGTAATTCATATTCTTTGAATATTCACTAGAATTTATTTAGAAAGCAATTTATTTCTTTCGGACATGATTTGTAAACACTGATTCAATTACTATAATGACTGTTAAGACTATTCAGAAAGACCTCTTCTTGATTTACTTTCAATAATACAAGTTTACTAGAAATTTGTCTATTTTTCTCCAAGTTTTCTAATATTCATTAACAATCTTTTTATCTTTAATCTTTGTAAGATTCATATTTGTACCTCCTCATTCATTTTAATTCTTTTTTCTCTTCCTTAAAATTATGATTTTAAACACTATCATTTTAATTGTATTTGATAGATTATGTCTCCACATACATGTACACTGACAATCAAAAGTTTGTTATGCAGAAGGCTTAATGTTTTGTTTATTTTTACTTGCTTATTATCAAACTTGTACCAGACAAAAGAATACATCAGAAAACAGGGGAGTGGGGACAATTTAAATTCATTTTCTCTCAATTACAAATCACATTCAGTACGATTTTGAACTACTGCTGTAATACAAACACCAAATAAGGCTAACGCATTAATCCAAAGGCCATGTTTTCCATAAGAAAAAGAGAAAAACATATAAACATTATAAAAAACAACAGAACCTCTTAGATCAAACTAGGATTTTTAAATCAAAATTAAAACACTGCTTACAGCAGAATTATATTATGATCCTGGTCCTACTAAATACAGAGAATGGAAAAATGTTTGTGGGGCAAAAATATGAGTTCACCTTAACACTAACTACTTTAGGTACACAATCAGCCAGGTGCGGTGACACATGTCTGTAATCCCAGCACTCCAGGAGGCTGAGGCGAAAGCAAGAGTCCAAGTTCAAGCCCAGCCTGGATAACTTAGTGACATAGAAAGATCCTGCCTCAAAAGTGAAAACCTAAAAAGGGTTGGGATAAAGCTCAGTGCAAAGGCCCGGGGTTCTTTTCCCAGTACTGCAGTATAGGGTTAAAAAAAATAAATAAGTAAACCCCCTGTTCATCATTCTCTCCTCCTACTTTCTAAACAATGATTTAATTTTCAAGAGTAAAAATCTAGCTCTAAATAAGTTTGATAAACATTTGGTACATATAAAGTAGGAGCAAAAAAGGCAAGGTGTAACATTACTAAGCCTTGGCAGTAAATGTATATATATATAAAGATTAAGTTTTACAGTCATGCATATAACATATAAGTTTATGTGCATATGTATAAGATATTATTGAAAAACCTGGATTGCTGGAGCACAAAACAAACAAGAGAATTTTCATCATAAAACTTTTTACATATTTTGATATTTTTACTAGACTTGAGTGACTTTTCAAAATATAAGGTATACTGAAAATATGGTGAACATTTAATTTTTAATTTATTAGAGTAAAGGACACATTGTTATTAATCTCCCTCAGAACAAACACCACCCCTAGTGCGAAGACACTTCTCTCCCTGTGCTGGACACTTTCTAAAGCAGCTCTGAAAGCCCTCTTTTGTGAGTGTCTTTCAGTTAGTGTTATGGTTACGTCCATGTCCTAAGTCCATTCAAAACAATGACCTTTCGTGGTCACCTGACTTTGGGGAAGAGCCGGCAGTTGCAGTGTCAGATCCAGGGAACAAGATGGATGAGTACACACCTCTGCACAGTTACGATCCTGACCTTCTGTTGGGTGGCATGCAGCAGTAGTCATCATGCCTCTTAAAATACTCATGAAAGAGGACCTCTAGAACTGCTTCAGAAAGTAACAAGAACAAGGGGATCACAGTGTTCTGAGTGAGGGGGAGTATTTTCAGAAAAGCTAGTATTAGTGCACCTTTACTATAACAAATTTTAATTTAAACATTCACTTATATATTTTGATTACCCCTTCTACATTTTCAAAATGTGGTGCTATTATTCAAGTTTAACTTATTTTGGAAGCTTTATTCAGATATAACTCACATACCATAAAGTCCTCCCATTTAAAGTATGCAAATCATTGGTTTTCGCGTAGTTGCAGTGTTATGCATCCACTTCCAAACTCAGTTTGAAGCATTTCATGAACCCAAAAAGCAACTTCGCCTCCTTTGGCGATCCCTGTTCAATTTCACAGTCCCTTCACCCCAAGCAACTGCTAATGACTTTCTATCTCTATACATCTGCCTATTCTGGACGCTTCATAGAAATACAACCATACAACACATGGTCTAATTTCATTCAGGAGAATGTTTCCATTGTTCTTCATGCTATGACATGTGTCAGCACCTGATTTCTTTTGGTGCCAAACAATGTTCGACTGTATAGATACACCATACTTGATTTATCCATTCATCCACTAATGAGTATTTGGGCTATTCCAACTATCAAATACTGTATCTTCCCGTGAACTTATTAGCTATTTGTTTATCTTAATTATAAAATGAGCTGTTCAGATCCTTTACCCATTTTTTAATTGGGTTATTTGTTCAAGACAAATATAGCTATTAATTTAAATTTTTCAAGAATAAAATTTTCATTTAAACAGAAATATGAGACACACAGTAAGGAATTTGGTAATATACAAACATAACATCTAAAAAAAATCCTCTGAATAATATTTATCTATCCATATGCCTACTTCATGTATTTTCACAATGAAATTAAAATTTCACTTTGAAAAACACGTATCTGTCTATATCATACTATAGTTTGAAGAGACACTTATATACACAACCTCCCTCAAGCATTTCTGCCTACAGCAATACTGTAAGGCAAATTTTATGGAGCTTTTCTGACAGTATTGTTCTATTATTCTTAACTGAAACAGATTGTCAATTCTAATTTTAAGTGTTAATACATTAAGACTCCTTTATCAGAAACAGTCTGTGGCAAATAAAATGTCTCCATTTATTCAAATCTTTCTCAAATCTCTTTAATAATTTTGCTCAGCACATTGTTTGCTTTTTAAAAATGCGAGTAAATGTATTATTGCTCAAGAAACTGAATTACTGCATTACTGGCTATAAAGAAGTAATGTGAGTAGAAGGAATTAACTCTGGAGTTCAGTTATTTCTTTTGAATCTTGACCTACAAAAGCAGTAATTATTTATGTCAACAATCTCAGAAACAGATTAGAAATTATATTTAACTGTAAAATGTGAAACGTCAAGAACTGGGACATGAAGCACTTGATTAATCATTTCTCCCACAAACTAAGTATAACGATCCAAATATTTCAAACCACATAATCATAAAACCAGCATCCTTTTGTTTTGCAAATTCTATTCCTGTAATATTCCAAATTTTTTAAGTACATACTCTGCCCTTGAAAGAAATATGTCATCTCACTTGATATCAGTCCTCCATGTTCCAATAACTCCCCTCGCTGAAAGAGTACCTGCAGATCACTGTGCCCAGGGTACCTTGACCTCAGCACAAATGACATTTTGGAGTAGACAATTCTATGCTGTGAAGAGGGGGCCTGCACATTATGGGAGTCTAACAACAGCCCCAGCCTCCACCCACCAGGTGACAGCACAGCTCTCACCAGATCAACAATCAAAAACAAATTCACACATTGTCAGATGTCCCTCCAGGGTGAAAAACAGCAACTTTCCCCAGCTGAGAACCACTAATCTAATAGCTGCTCAACAAAATATTTTCAGTTTTTTTCATGTCCCTAGACAACTAGAAATACATGTAAGGAACTTAATATGAGATGTAATATTGTGGCTATATTCCCTAGTAAAAGACTTTTTTTTTACACTCTACAGTATCTGTCAGCTGACTTACAAACAGATGAAGTGTTATTCCTACAATTTGCATCAAAATACCGAAGGCTACAGAAGGTAAAGAGAACACAACTGTCCATACAATAAATGTGTGAAGAAGTTCATGATTCTATTTTTCTACCTTTGTTTACAAAGCAACAAAATAAAAAATTTTTAAAACTTGGGGTAGGGAGGCCACTTGTGGTAGACAGATGAATGATGTGGTGCTGACCAGGTCAAATGATTACAGTTGAAGCAAGCAACAGACAGGCCAGTGGCTGGGAGAAGGAGGGAAAAAACATAAAATCGAGAGGACAGAATGATAGGCTAATCAGGACACCGGAAAGTGCTCACATACCTGGAAATTTTAAAAGCTCCATACAGCATATAATTCATGCTAAGAAAAGAACTGAAAAAGTCCTAAGCTTTCACCTTTGCCTGATCTTTAGGATCAGCAGGAGAAGGCTAAGGCACAGCTGTAGGCAGCCAGCCTAGGCTGCAGAGAGCACCCTGGCTAACACAGTCCGCAACGACGGGAAAGGTTGTCTTTCCTCCACCGTGCCCCTCCCCGGCCCCTTGGCTCCATGGCCTCAGGGATATCTCTGCAAAAACATTACCTGACCACTAAGCTTTAGGAACAAACTTCTAAGACAATACTCAACACAGAACAGATTCCTCACAAATATAGTATAGAAAACTCACTGAACATGTAGCTCAGAAGCAGAGCATGCAACAAAAGCAAACCCTGAAGAGAGGAGGAATCTGATTTCCAGAGTCACCACATCATAGTAATCAAAGTATGCAGTTTTTAATAAAACACGACCAAGCATGACAAGAAGGGTGGCTCAATCACAGACGACACTAAGAAAAACTTTCCTGAAGAAGCACAGACATCACACTTACCAGGACAGACACATCAACTACTTTAAACATGCCTGAAGAGCTAAAGGAAACCACGAGTACAGAGCTGAGAAAAGCTAGAAACCCTGTGTTGACAAATAGAGTATCAACGAAGAGACACAAATGTCAAAAAGGAAACAAGTTCTGGAACTAGAAGGAATAAATAAAATGAAATGAAAAGATTCATTAGTAGAAAGTTTTAACAGGAGAATTAAAAAAGGGTCAATCTGAAATTACCTAATGTGAGGAAGAAGCAAAATATAATAGAAATTTAGGATCCCATGAGGTTGTATGGAGACACTGAACAACACCACCAAGCACACCAACAAACACATAATAGAGACCCAGAAGGAGAGAAAAGCAGGCAGGAAGAACACTGAAAAAATTATTACTACAGACTTCTCAAATTTGATTTTAAAAAAGACAAGAAGTTCAACAAACTCAAATTGCTAGCACATGTTATAATCAAATAAGACAAAGAAACTTAAAAGAAGCAAAAGGGAAGACCATCACCACATACAAGTGATACTTCATAAGAAATAGCTGCGCTTCTCCTCAGGCTACTCCTAAAAGAGCAGAAGACACCATACTAGAGGGTACACACGTATGCAGGTCTATAGCAGCACAGCCACAACAGCTAGACCTGTAAACAGCCCATCAGCAGATGAAAATGTGAATAAAGTACATGCTAACAACTTAGCATTTTTCAAACTATTTCAGTAATCCGTAGGGTGAGGACACAATAAATTTACCAGTTAAAACACATTGTCCGAATGGACTTTCAGAAATCCTTCAATTCCACTCAGAGTCATTTCTTTAAGAAGAATGAAACCATATATCTATACCTACAAAAATTTTATACATTAATGTTCTTAGAGCTTTATTCAAAATCCAGTCAAAATCTGGAAACTACCTAAATGTTCACCTAAGGAAGAATAGCTAAACAAACTGCAGCAAAACTATTTAACAGACAGCTATCTGGCAATAAAAACAAACTACTGATATAGCAACAACATGGATGAGCCTCAAAACCCTTTCACTAAGCAAAGGAAACTGTATACAAAAATACACAGGATTTGATTTTTATGCAAGGCTAGAAAAAAAATAGTATATATTGTGAGAAATTAAATCACACTGGGACTGGAGAAATACAGAAGGCCATTCCTCCAAGGACAGGGCTCCGGGGCCCACTAGTGCTGGTGCACTTGTTAAGCAGCAGGTTCTTGGAGCAAGCTCTGCAATGAGTAGCAGCAGGGGAAAGGGAGAGGGGTGCAGAGTGATGCTCGCCTCCTGTCAATCAGCAGCAGCATCAGAACTAGCAGGGGCGTCACAAGGCAGCCTTCACCTGAGGCTTTCCTCTGCCCGCTGCTCATCTGGTCCGGTAAGCCAGTGCTTCTAAAGACACAGACTGGTACTGGCCCCATTCTAGGGTGATGAAAACAATCTGTATCTTAATTGTGACTGTACTCACACAGGTTTATATTTTTATCAAAACTCACTAACTACTCTCTAAATAGTAACATTTCAGTACATGTAAATTAATAAAGTTGATTTTTTTTAAAACCTGATCCAAACACTCGTTTATAAGAAACACATCTAACACAGAAGGTTAAAGTTACACAAAGAAATGGAAAAGCCCTGGCAGTTTAACAACTAAAATAACCCCATGGAGCTTGATGAGTATCAGACAAGACAACATTTATATGGACAAAAAAAGACCATGAAATAATAAAACGAACAAGTAATCAGTAAAAGACAATAGCTCTGGATGTTTTATTACACAACAGTTTTTTTAAAAAATCTTTTCATGTACCCATGTTAGAGGTCTTTATGTGTGTTTTCAGATTTGTGTTCCTCCTGCCTCAGCCTAGCCAGACTATGAGACTACAGGTATAAACCACCATGCCTGACATGGTAAGAGTTTTTAAATCTGACCATATGCTAAGTACACAGCATTTTTCAATAAATTCAAATATTTGTATTAGAGAGCTGTTGTGGTTAGAATCTGGAGTGTCCCCCAAAAGTCTCATGTATTTTAATGTTATGGATTGTCTAAGGAGCCATGTAATGTCAGTGGATTGGGCTCTGGTCTGGAGGGGTGGACTGCAGTTGCTGGGATTAGGGGCATGTGAGTTAAGACCAAAGGCACGTAGTAGCCACACCTTCGATACCCAGATGCAGGAGAGACTAAGACTGGGACTTGGACTAGTCTCGATGAGTCTCACTTGCCTGCCTGTGTGTGATGTCCTGAGAAGCTGCCTCTACCTCTGCCTCTGCCATGTACTTCGACTGCTGCCGGCCGCCCCTGAATGGACTGTGACCATCTGAAACTGTGAGCTAAAATAAACCTTTCCTTTCCTAAATTTGTGCGTGTCAGGTATTGAGTCACAGCAAAGAAAAAGTAACTGAGACAAGAGCCAATATTCTGTAACAATAAAATTGGAAGAAAATAAACAGCAAAATATAACCTCCAAAAATCTAAATTATATACATATGTAACACTGAAAATAAGTGCTCTGTGACTCATAAGTTGCACGGAAGTCATGTGGAAATCAGTAAACTTATAACTGAATAATAATTAGCATACTACTAACTGAATATATAGAAGGTGGGTAAAGAAATTTTTTAAAAACTTATAAAAGACTGAAATAATAGTTAATCCAACTTAAATTAGAAAGTGAATGTTTACTCAAGAGAACGAAGCAGGAGGATTGCTGTCAGTCTGAGGCCAGCCTGGGCTACACAGTGAATTCAGGACCAACCTGGACTATAGCGTGAGACCCTATCTCAAAAAAAAAGAAAATTAATTTTTAAAAAGCAGTTGATTAGCAAATTTGAAAACAAAGACATACATGATGAAGAAGACTCGTAAGCTAAAATCTAGTGCTGCAAAAAGACTGAAAGTAAAACCTAACAAACTCATGACAAAATTAGGAAAAAACACAACCAAATACATAGTGTTAGGGATAGTAAGGCTTGACTATGGAAAAGGCAAAACTTTTCAGTACACTTGAGCATATGCTGGGCAGAGGTCATCTCGTGGTCCATCGCCACAGACATGCATTTTTACTTACCGCCAACAGAAGACACATTTATTTGCACACGCCAAGCTCGGAGTGGTTTCCATGCAGCGGTGGCTTTCAATGCCATAGAATGTGTGTTTATAGCAACCACCTCTCCCTCGAAGCATTGACTACAAGTAAAAAATAAATCATAATTAGAATAAAATCATCAAAACACAGAAACAAAATACCAAGACATAAGTTTTAAGGAGAAACCATGTATTTCATAACCATAAATAATCCTACTGGTATTTACAAGATGCAAAAACTTAATATTCTAGCATTATGGTGTTTTGACAGTGCTTTCGGTTTTCTAAAACCCAATAAAATAAATGTATGATTCATTAACTTTGAAAGCTCTACAGGGAGGAGCATTGACGCTGCCACATTATAATCAAACTGCCTCAAGAAACATTTCTATAATAATGTATGATTCCAGGAGACAGACAAGTCAGCCTCCTGAAAGATGGAGACAGCTTACACAAACAAGAGGACCCCGCTTTGAACAAGGGAGAGTGGATACGACAATCCATCTTGAAGCACCTTCTCTGTCAACTTCAGTGGGGAACCGCCAACATATTTGAGACAGTTGAGGAAACAAGTAGCAGGCATACAAGACACAGATTAATTCCCCAAAACACTACCTAATGGGAAGGATAAAATCACGTGCCATATCAATGATAAAACCACATATAAATCAGTCAAGTACAGAAAGAATGTATCTGAGGAAACACCACAGGAATCAACCCAAAGTTGGGATCAAAATAATATTAGGCTTTTAGAAAGATCTATTCGCAAGCTCTGTACAAAACAGGCCTGAGATCAGCAAAGTGATTGCAGTGAAACGTGGGTGGGGACTATGAGAAAGGGTGATGATGCCTCAACCAGAAGATTAGTGGAGGGAAAGGAAGGGGACTGCAGAGGTACAACCAGCGGCATTTTCACTTAGAGGGGGCAAAGCAGAAGAAGCCATACAAAATTAAAGAGATTCTATGCTCAAGTGAGTGACACAGTATGGAATCAATGTCAGCAACCACAGGAATGAAGAGGAGATGCACCTGGGCAGTCTTTACTTACTATGATTTCACAATCAAGGACTCAACTGATCAAAATTACAGGGGCTCAGGGAATCTGGGCTCTGTACTTAGGAAGTACAGACTTCTGTCATTACCTCCTAAGCAATCCAGTATACCAGCTACTGATATGGCATTACATTGCATTACGTATTTTAAAATAACCTAGGGATGATTTAAGTTAATCATTGGGAGGATACACACAAATCCTATGTAAATACTACACTACTTTATTTAAGGAACTTGAGCATCCATGGGTTATAGAATTGTGGGAGAAGGAAGTTCCTAGAACTACACTTCCATGCACACTGAGGGACAGCTGCACATAACAGTCATTAATGTGCTACTAGTAAAATGCCACTGACAACAAAAGAAGTTTACACAAATTCTACTAGCTCAATTACATAAGTTGACAATGAAATCATAAGCGTTCCCTGTGTATCTCAATATTGCAATTTTGGAATAAAAAAAGGAATGAAGAAAAAATACTGTTCAGGAGGGCTACGCTATATATTCACTTTCCAGTTTCAATTAAAATACACAAGATGGAAAACAAAATGTCATGATTGCAAACAACCCTAAAAGCTAGTAAAAAAATTCACTGAATGTCAAGTCACTTCATAGTAATGTCCACCAAATATCACATCAAGAGAAACAAAGCTCAAGAGAAGTTATGCACACCGGGATGGACTGAATTGTGCTCCTCCTTCAACCAATTCCTGCTGAAGTCCTAAACCCAAAGCACCTGCATTAGATTAGGCCTATGAGGAACGAATTAAGGTTAAGTGAGGTCCCAATGTGAGGCCTTGGTCTGAAAGAACCGGTGTCGTCATAAGAGGAGGAGAGACTACAAATCTCTGCATGCAAAAGAAGTGCCAGGTGAAGTTGAGACCTGCCTGGGTCAGGAAAAAAAACAACCTCAAAGGCCCAGTGAGCGGTTCCCGGGGGTCTGATGTCCAAACTGAACACAGAACTCCAAACGGACTCTGCAGGGTACAGAGAATTTACAAGGCGCAGGGATAGAGGCACGCAAGAAAATACGCTGTTATTAAACAGCGCTATCTCCTCTTTCATTCTCTATCAACAATATTTAAGCTATTTCAGAGCCTGTGCTTTTCCTTGTGAGTTTTTCCTTGTGAGTTTTAGATTAAGTCTGCCTACTGCTACAGAAAAAAAAAAACACCTTATTAGCATTTTGATACCAGTACAATACCAGTAGTACTACAACTAGATCAATTTATGGGGTGGCAGTTAGAGGGGGCTGCTCTAGTCCTTGAATATAATTTCTGTGTTTTCACTCATGTCTTTCATTAGCACTTGCAATTTTCAGCATCTAGTTTTATGTATTTTGATAAATGTAAATCCATCCTTTTCATCAGAATGACTACGAACAATCTTCTAAATGTTGGTTTTCCTGTATTCATTTTTCATTTGTTTGCTTTTTGCAGTACTGGAAATTGAAACCAGGTCCTTTAGACTGAGCTGTCTCTCCAGCCCTGAGGTACTAAGCTGTCCAGGTTGGGCTCAAACATAGGATTCTCCCGCCTCACCTTCCCAGGATTCTGAGATTATAGACATCCTTGTTCATTGTTAATGAAAGGAATACAATTCAGTTTTGGGTATTAATAATATAACCTATGACCTTGTAGAATTTATTAGTTCTAGGAGGGTTTTATTTTTGTTTCAGCATTTCCTTGAGATTTTCTACATAGACAATCATGTCATGTGCAAGATTTACTTATACCTTTCCAATCAGTTTGGATTTTACTTCTTTTTCTTACTCTATTAAACTATTGAGAACTTGCAGTACTATGCAGTACTTGTCTTACTCCCAATGTTATGAAAAAAGCATCCAGGCTTTAGCACTATGATGTTAGTTCTAAGAATTTTTGAAATGGTCTTTATCACGTTTAGGTAACATTCTTTTATTTCTAACGCTGACAGTAAGACTATTTAATGATGAGGCACTAGACTCTACCACATGCTTGTTCATCATCAACTGATAGGATTTTTCGATTTCTCTTTAGCTCAGTGATATGGCGAGTTACCTGATTGTTGAATGCTGAATCTGCCCTGCCTACCTGGAATAACTTCCTCTTTACAATGGTACATAATATCTTCTGCATCTGGCTGAATTTTACTTGTTAATTGATATTTTGTTGATGTTTTCTACATCTAAATGCATGAGAGCTATTGCTCCACTGTTTCTGCATTGACTTCGTCAAGTTTTGTTATCAGATTAATCCTGGCCTCACAAAATGAACTGGAACGTGCACCTGTTCTTACGGGGATAGTAGGTAAAATTGATGTTAATTTTTCATTAAATGTTTGGTAGTATTCTCCAGTGAAACCAACTCAGCCTCAATTACAAGAAGCTTGGACAGCTCAGTTACAAAATCAGTTTCTTCAAGGATCACAAGTCAATTCAAATTAATCTATTTTACTTTGATTAAGCTTGATAATTTGTGATTTTCAAGGAATAGATCTGTTTCATCTAAGCTGCCAAATTTATCACCGTAGAGTTATGCATCACATTCCCTTATTATTTCAATGGCTGTAGGACCTATAGAAATATTGTTTCACTCCTAGTATTGGTCATGTGTGCCGTCTTATTTTGCCAGTCTTAGTCTAGACTTGGCAAATTTCATTGATGTCTGCAAAGAACCAGACCTTTCTTTCTCTTTATTTTACTCTTTTCAATTTCATTAGTTTCTGCAACCACCTTATTTCCTTCCATCTGAGTATGTGATCACTGTATTTTTGCTGTTGCTGTTCTAGTTCCTTAAGGTAGAAACTCACTGATTTCAACTTTTTTCTGAAATAGGGTATCAATATGTTGTGCAGGATAGGCTGGCTTCAAACTCTGGATTTTCCTGCCTCAGTCAGCCCTCCAAGTACTAGAGTTAAAGGCCTGGACCACCACACCCAGCTTCCTTCATTTCCTTTTAACACGGTCTTGCTCTCCAGTCCAAGCTGGTCAGGAGCTCACTATGTAGTCCAAGCTGGCCTCAACTCACGGAAATCCTCTGCTTCAGCCTCCCATATGCGGGGATTACTGTGTGCCACCACTTCCAGCTTATTTCTAATTAAGATACATAACTACTGTGTATTGCATATGTACACTAAGAAAAATGGGGGGAAAAACTTAAAAATATCTAGGTAAGTAAGAATCTAGTGTTGCAAATTTCCCCCTCAGCACTGCCTCGAGCTGAATGCAATGGTATTTTGTTTTCATTTCACACAGGTCTATGCACTTTCCATTTTGAGACTTCTTCTTTGACTCAGAGTTTATCTGGGAAATATGTCATTTAATATTCTCTTATCTGGAGACCTTTTCATTTTTGTTATTGACTTCTGGTTTGATTTCCATTATAATCACTGAATACATTTCACATGATTTCAATTCTTCTAAATTTTTAAGGTTTGTTCTATGGGCCAGAACAATCTCTTCTGACGAATTTTCCACAAGACACTTGAAATAAATATATATTCTCTCGCTGTTAAATGTATCTTATACACAGGTCAGTTAAATTCTCTTGCTGTTAAATTTATCTTATACATGCGTCAGTTACAACCCGTTCAACTGTGGTATTTGCATTTTCAATATCCTGGCAGTTTCGGTCTAGTGGTATTATCATTTAGTCCCCAACTATAAATGTGGTTTTATTTTAAAATTTATTTCACTCTGTCCACTTTTACTTGATGTATACTGAGACTCTAACACATGGTATGAACTCACTTCTTGTGAACATGCACAAGACCCAGAATTCATTCCCCAGTACTAGAAAATAAAACCATTTAATGTGAACCAACAGATACTTTTAACATCTAGAAATTTTCTTTGTTCAAAAGTCTACTTAATCTGATATTGATATTTCAATACATATACTCCTGATCTTTTGAGTTACCCCTTGCACAACTATATTCTCCCATCATTTTATTTAACCTCTCCATGCCACTCAATTGAACTGAATGTTCTTATAAGGCTGTTTCAGAAAGTATCAGCAATGTTTGGCAACGCATGACCATTATCCTTCTGTATCATGCTGTTCCATTTTCCTTCTCTTATTCCAATGGCATAAACGCTGCATATCTTTCTATTGCCCACAAATTCCTAAGACTGCACATAATGTGTTTTCTATCCATTTTGTAGATTGGGTAACTTCCATTGATTTCTCTTGGGCATGTGTCATTCTGTTGATCTGTTAAGGTCACTGAGAATATCCTGTCAGCTTGAATACTGAGCCCAACAGCAAGCAACTTTTTCATTTTAGTTTTTTTTAACTTTTCTTTGCTAGAGGTATTCTGCTTTTTCATTTGTTTGAAGATGATTTATAACTGATTGCTGAAGCATTTTTATGACAGCTACTTTAAAATCCTTGTCAGTTGATTCCATCAGTTGATTCATCTAGTGTTGTTGTCAGTTGATTATCTTTTCTTATTCTACGTTGTGGTTTTCTTGGTTTTTGGTATGACAGGTGATTTTTTTTTACTTGCGGCCTAGACACTTTGTCTTTTATATTAGGAGGCTCTGGACTCACTTTCATCTTAGCAGACAGTCATTTTGCTTCAGTTTAGCATGCAAGTCTTGGACTACTTCATGTTCTGTTTTTCCAATGGCAGTTTAATTTCAGAGCCTTTGTAGTGTACTTCGCCTTGGGCTTCCATGGGTCCCTACTGGTGCTGTCTAAGAGGCTAAAGATTTTCCCCAGGCTGCCCTTGTAGGGGAGGGGGGCAGGGTGCGGTTCTCAGTGAAGGAAGGAGGTATCAGGCTAACAGGCTTTCCAGAGCAGGCTGTTTCTGCAACAGAGTTCTTCTGTCCTATACACTCTGACAGCTCAAGTATCTCTGAGACAGAGGAGTCTCAGACTCACAACGATGAAGACGTTTCCTGGTTGGGCTACTTCCTGAGAAAGGAGCACTCCTGCAGAGCCATCCATCTACCACAGTACCTCTTGGGTGGGTGAACATCAAGCCCAACAGGGGTGAAGAACATTTCCAAGGTCAAGAAACATTACTCAGGGGAGAAGGGGATATCTCCTTCCACTGCTACTTGAACAATCTGGTACCTCCTGACACAGGTTTAAAATGAAGACATCTGAGTGCAATACATGTTTTGAATTAAAAATCTTCATGTTATGAGTGGAGGGAAAAAAATACATAGACAGCTTCAGATTCATAATTTATGAATTCATGTCCTTAAAGCAAACAAGAGCCTAAAAACACACCATTATAGCCCAGCAGAGCCACATGGAATGAATATATGACACCACTCACACAGTTGGGCTTTATGCACAGATTTGGAGGAAAAGATGTCTGTGCATAGGTGTAGGGAGATAATTTCCATGGATCTTTCTTTAAATGTCCTGCAAGCAGGACCTGCACTCTACACCCTGTTGGTAGAGTAAACAGCCTTAGAATACAGGCTTGGTATTTTCCTCTGGGGCAAAGAGCAGGCACGAGTCCTGTCTGTTTTAATAAAAGTAATACAACCTAATGAGCAAAAGTCAGCTGGGATTGCTGACAATAACAAAAAGCTCATTTTCCATAGGCTTCGGTTCCCCTTACATAAAGCTGAACCAGTGCTGGGAACTAGGGCTCAGGAATACATAATATTATCCCACCTACTGCTATTATTGTAAGTAGAAATAAACTGCCTTGTTTCTGATCAGCCTCATGTCTTCTGCTAGCATCCACAAAACTCCAACATCTAACCTGCTACCTTGCCAAGGGGGCAAAATTTCAGACTCTGACTTTTGAAAGAAGGATGAAGACCTCAATGCCAAGGTCCACAGGACAGATCTGACTTGCTGCCTGCTTCTGTAAGAGAAGTCTCATTAGAATTGTCCCTCCACCCCCACTTACTTGAGTATTGTTTATGGCCAAGTAACTATGGCAAAGTGAGTAAATGCAAAACAGATCATTTGCCACAAGTCAAATGAAGCAGCCACTACACAGGTATTTAAGAAAAGTTTGCTGACCATTGACACTGACGTTTATTTTATATTCCCAATTAAAATAAATCCAAACTAACTGAAAGAGTCAAAACAATGAGATGAGTGACTGGTTTCCAAATCTGAGAAAAAAATCTCTTAAAGACTTTTTAAAAAGGAAACATATACAAAGAAAATGGATACAAATATGTAAAAATGTAAATTCAAGTACATAAAAAATTTTAAGCAAAGGGCAATATATAAACTAGGAAAATAAATTCAATTAATGATGAACTCAGACTTTATTCTACTTTCAATAAATATATCTTTAGTAGATCCTTTGAATTGGCAATATCATTTCTAGGACTTCACTCTAAGGAAATAACCAAAATGCAAAAACACTTCATTTTTCTTATAATAATAAAACATTCTTTACATCATTAATAGTGGAAGGAAAATCTCTCGGTATGAAAAGTAAATTAAAAGATTGCATTCACCAAAGCTCAGTCAGGAACAATTCTGCCTAAAGTAAGATTTTAATAGTAAGATGACTGTTAGATGAAACTGATGCAAAATTATATGCACAATGTGATTTTAAGTATGTATAAACGTGTAGAGGAAAAGTGTAAAAAAAAAATTTCAACACCAAAATTCCTACATGATTGTACTACTTTTATTGTTTACATTTTCCTTATTTTTTCAAATAACATTTCTATTTTAATACCAAACAGTGATTTGAGTGGTAAATGTGAAAACAGCACTATCCACAGGTATGTGAATCTGTTCATACCCGGGAACGTCACAACTGAAGCACCAGAGGAGACAGGTTTTCATGGGAATGGGACTGCTTTCCCCACGGCTACCTACAAAACTCATCACCATACACTCTACCTTACAGGACTCTCAAGTGCCAACAGCATGCCTTCGCATCATTTGCTGGTGGCCTGGTATCGCAATGAGAGCTGTAGACTGCCTGCCCTCACCTCAGATATTACCACAGGAAAAATCTATGAAAAACTGCTTATGTAGAGAGTGCCAAAAATTTACCAACCCCTGGTTTTAGTACCACACCTTTCTATTTAAATCTTGATAAAGTCCTAGACATATGAGGAATTAGGAACATGGAACCAACACTAAGGGAGAAATAATCACTAACACACGTCATAAACTGAGATTCAGACTCAAATGTTCAAATCACCAGACAAAAACATTAAAGCAGCTATTATTATGGAAAGGAAAACATAAGAAAATCAGTGAACTTGAGGAATAATGGACAGAAAATACCATTCTGAGGAATACAAAAAATCTATTAAAAAAACAGAGACTTTGAGAGCATGTGGCAGAACATCACCTATCTACATTTGCCTTACTAGAGTATCAGAAGGAATGCACAGGTACAGAAAAATTATTTAAAGAAATAACAATCAAGCACCTCTCAACTTTGGTCAATCTTAAATTTACAGGTTTGGCAACTTCAGGGAAACTCGTACGGAATAAACCAAAAAAGCACAACATCTAGGCATATCACAAGCAAGTTGCCTTTCAACCAAACCACAGTTCATGTTAATGGGATGACTGCTGGTGGGATGTCCAACTTGTGTGACTGGGCCCTTAACCCACAATATCTGATGCTATTTCTGGGTAGACTGTATAAAAAGGGAATTAAATCACTGGTACTAAGCTGGTGTCCAGAGAACTGACACCTGCTAGCCCATATGTGTAATTTACCATTAAAAAAACCCACCACGTCTATCAGGAAATACCAAGAGTTTTAGAAGCCCTGTGTCAGAAGCTGAAAACAAAGATCAAATACACATTTCTTATTAATTAACAGTATCAGTGATATATGCTTTATATTTAATCTATGCGGCTGCATGTTGGGAACGTTTAACCCTTCTTCTGACCTTCATAGGCACACTTAGCGTGCCCTGAGTCTCAGAGCAAACTCCAAGCGTGGAACTTCTTAGCAACGCAGGATCTGTTAAGACTTAGGCAAGACTTACAGAAGGACTAAATGCATTTTGCCTAAGTTGATGGATATGAGTCTTTTGGGGCCAGGAGCAGGTGCTATGGTTTGGATCTGGATGTCCCCCAAAGGCCTCATACTACTTGGATGTAGTGGGAGACCTGTGGAACCATGGAACCATGAGCTGTTGGGAGGTAGGGCCTGGCTGGAGGGGCCAGGTGCTTGGATTTTCATGTGGAGAGATTTTGTCAACTTGTTCAGATTTGGGGGGTTGGGGGACTCAGGGCAGAGCTTTCAGGCGTGTGTTAACAACTTATAGGCCAGGGAGTGAGGGAGAAGCACCCACCTGGGCTTGGAGGAAGGAATGGCAACTTGAACTGAGTAAAGGAAGGAAGAAATATTCTTACAGCTTCTTCCTGGGAAAGCTCTGGCCTTGCCTGTGTCTCTAGACATCAACTAGTTCCTAACTCACCTGACCTTCTGTCTGCAATGCCCTGAACAGCTGTCCAGCCTCTGCCATGTGCTTTCACCACTGCCGCTGGTCATGAATGGACTATGACAGGGGAAACTGTGAGCTAAAATAAATCCTCCCTCTCTTAAGTTGTAGATATCAAGTATTCTGTTCCAGCAATGAGAAAGTAACCACCACAATATGTATATACATCCTATGTGTAGGAGATATCGCTATAAATATGATTATTACATATTTACTTTCCATACTAGGGCACTGCAATGCTAAGGATGAAAAAATAGCCTACCAACTAAATGAAGTAGCTTCCTCAAATTAAGTCTTATTCCAAAAATATCCTTAGATGCTTTTCTGTAGAAAAGAACTTCCCACTTCCCAGAATTTTATCAGATGACGAAGGTTTAGAATATGACATGAAAGCTCTTGACTTGCTTGCCAGGCCCTTAATGTTTCACAGAACCTTTGCCACAGGTCTGAAGAAAAAAAAAATCAAATGTCTTGTGCTTTTCTCAGTGTTATCATCTAAATCCATTTCTATACCATAGAGTTGCTTTGGTGCAGGGCTTTCAGCAGTTCAAGCTTTGCCATCATTCCTTACGGCGGATTTCCCTATCGTACATCCACCAGACTGGCAGCAATCCACAGCTGCTTCCTTACAAGTAATCAGGATCATCTGGTCCAGGGGCCAACTACTGCATCACAAAGTGCCCTAACCTCAGAAATTAACACGACCTCGATGCATCATTTTCTCACAACTCTATGGATCAGACAGGTGGGTTTCCCACTCGATGAGGTGTGGGCTGACATTACACATACATTTTACAATTAAATAAGAATTTGCCTAGGGCCAAACTTCTAGCTTATGACAGTTGTTATTCACTGGTGGTTTTGGCCCTTCATTTATCCTATCTTATCCAGTAAGTCTATCTAATCCAATAAGCTATGTCAGTTCCAGATACTTATCAAGTGATCAAATACATCACTGAGTAATTTTGTCATTGTTTGAACATCACAGAATAGACTTACACAAACCTAGACACTAGAGGCTGGAGGAATGGCTCAGTGGTTAAAGCACTTGCCCAGCAAGTGCTATGTACCTGAGTTCAATTCCCCAGCACCACATAAAGCTGGGCATGGTCACACATGCCTCTAATCCCAGCACTCAGGAGGCTGAAGCAGGAGGATTGCCATGAGTACAAGGCCAGCCTGGGCTCCATAGTGAGCTTAGGACCAGCCTCTGCTACAGACCATGAGACCCTGTCTCAAACAAACAAACAAACAACAACAAAAAAAAAACCACCACCACCACCAACAACAACAACAACAACAAAAAACCACCTAGACACTAGCCTACTACGTGCACCCAAAAGTTACATATTATCACATGTAGTCTGTCAGTAATCAAAATGCCCTTGGACATCATATGGTTATATTAAATTTAAATGAATCAAAATTAAGTACAATTTTAAATTCTGTTCCTTGTCACAGGAGTCACATTTCAAGTGTTCAGTAGCAGCAGATAGTGGTGGGGGTAGCTAGCTATATGGTTAGGATTAAGTACGCAGTCAGTATCTGAATAGTGTAGCTCAGATAATGAATGCTCTCTTCATGGAAGCATTGGACCAGCTGGACAGGAATGGAGACAGAAGTGGGTTTGGTTCCCTTCATCGTAACTATCCACACACCACTGCACTGCCCCTTTCTAACCTAGAATTTGACTCCAGATTATAAATTCCTAAGGGAAGAATGCCTGCATCCAAATCTAATAATTCAATCACTCAAAGCTAAGTCCTATGAGTCTAGGACTTAGGATTTCCTCAAAGTCAAAAGTAATTCTCTCTAACGTCTGAACTCACTAAGGACTTTGATTTTATAAATACTTGATTAATTCACTTTACTAAATCTATTCTTACTAAAATATAGAGAGGTTTCTATTTCCCCAATAAATATTAAATCTATTCTTACTAAAATATAGAGAGAGGTTTCTATTTCCCTACTCCCCAAGTGAGTGGGATTTTACCAGCAGAATTCCAGAGTAGAAAAAAGAAAATAAAATCAGAAGTAGACCAGCAAGAGCCACAGAAATACTTGCACCCAAAGAAGATAAAGAAAAAAAAGCTACAGCACATAAGGTATGCACATTAAAAAGAGAAAACATGTTCAACAAATGGGCCAGAACTATAATAAGGATTTCCTTTGGGTTCCAGCATTTATTCTATTAATTAAAAGTTTACTAAGTGATTATTACATATCAGGGCTCTATTCTTGGTATTGAAAATAAAACATCCTTACATTGGGGAAAAGGAAATGAGAGAGGCAGAAGACAAAAGCAAAGATACAAATAGTAAGAAGTGGTAGAACATTCAGGCAGCATTAGAAAATATAAAGTTATTCAAGGAAGTTAAGGCAATGGCAGCATGATAGGTGTTTTTGAACAGAGACCTAAGAACCAGAGATTAGAAAGATGCCAAGGAGCTAATGAGGATTTTGGGGCTGGTGTATTTTGATGAGATCGCTGTAGGGACTGACGGTTTGCTCAGAAGGAGAAAGGGAGACCCTGGAGGTCCTGGATAAACAAGGGACAACAGTTGGTACATCTGGCCACTGTGAAGGGCACGGGACAATGGAAGATAACAAGAGTGACAGCAGCGAGAGCAATCAGGGACCACGGAAACAACATGAAGGAGAAATGACAGTGACACGGACCAAGGCACCAAGGGGTGAGACATGGTTGGATTCTGTATGTATTTTAAAGGGAGCACTTGCTCACGGAATAGATATGCAAGATAAAAGTAACAGAAAGGGCAGAAAAATGACTCCAGGTTTTCTACCTAAGAAACTGAAAGGACAGAGCTGCCATTAATTAATGAGAACAGAATTAGGAGAGGATTTAGCAAGCAAGTTTGAGACAAGTGAGTCTGAACTCCTGTTACATATCCTAACTGCTGAATTAAAGCAATGGAGGGTCACTACAGCCTTCAAGGAGGAGGCAGCTAGGCACAACCTGCACTTCAAAGGTGAATCTGGTTAATGTCAAGATATGAAGTGTGCAGAATTCTCACTAATGAAAGTTGTTTTATAAATTATTATTGCCACTGAATATGTTGTTAATTACTTAAGTACCACAATTTTTTGAAGCTTATTAGTGTCATGACTTAGAGACAGAATATAAGTCTCAAAAAGTCACAGGATTTCAGAACAGGAGATCCATTTTCTGTGACATTCTATCACTACCCCTCCCAGGACTCACAACATAGAAAATCTCACAATGTAAAACTGAGTCTTGGCTCATCCGCATATGACATTTTCTCTGTTGTGATATAATTTGTCGGCTTACTGGCCCTACCTAAGTTAGGACTACTTCCCTCTTTCTCTCATCACACATACATAAGCCTGCAATTTTGTTATTTCTCATAGAGAGTAACATGATATGTTTTTACTTCACTTAAATTTAAACTTATCTATTAAAAGTGGATGTAAACAGCTGCACCATCATACCTTCTGATATTCTGATAAAGCAATTCCAAAACATTCTGTACAGAAATAAATAGTATCCACAAACCTTAATAAAGAGTCAAACACCTTGATCTGAACACAAAACATAAATATTTCGTAAGTGTGAACGGCCACTAGGCAAACAGGAAAAAGTGTTCAGTAGCAGCAGCATATGTAAAATAAAATCACAATGGCCAATTACACTCTAGGTGACCCTAGGAAAATCCAAATACCTGCTGAAAAGTTGGATATTTTGTTGTTGTTTTGTTTTCTGTTGCAATAATGCTGGGAGACAAAGAGAGAGAATAAGTGTTGCATGGGCACGTGCGCACGTGCGTGTACGGTACTGGGGACAGAGCCCAGGGCCTTCACACAGAGGTACAGCCTCAGCCCATTCTTATTTTTGATTCAGAAACAGGGTATTCTTAAGTTACTAAGTTGCCAAACTGGGTTCAAGCTTACAATCTTCTTGCCTCAATCACCCAAGCAGCTGGGATTCCAGGCTGAGCCACTAGGCCTAGACTGACATGTAGTTTTAGAAAAGAATATTTTGAAGGGGATAGAGATGCAACATGTAAATTTTTAAATTTTTAAAAAATAAAATAAACAAAATAATGTTTGGGAGGGGGAAGATGAGTGAGCAGGACAGGGAAAGAGAAGTTAAAATGATTAGGATGTGACATGTATATGCAGTAATTCCCCGAGATGAATGCAATTATTACATACTGATAACATACTAATAAAAATAAGGAGAAAAAATAGTTGCGACGTCTGATAAATTTCTCCTTTTTGCCAAAAAGAGCACATTCCCTCTTTTGTTAAATTCTTAATCACAAAATTAATAAATGAATTCTGAGGAGAAACAAAGACCATTCATAGCAGCTTCATTCAAACAGCCAAAAACCGAAAACAAACCAAACGTTGACAAAACATTTTTTTTAAATGTGTCAGTCATACATTTGCATACTGCTGATCTAAAAAGATAAACTCCCCATGCATACTATAGCAGGGATACACTTCAGAGACATTATGCTGAGTTCAAAGGACTGTCCCAGAATACCACATATTTCATCACACACCAATGCTGTGAAATTTTAGAAAGGCAAAACAACATAACAACAGCAATTAGCACAGTGGCTGCCTGAGTGAGGAGGGAGTAAGACTGGAAGGGCACAAGTGAATTCCCAGGGATTAGGAAAATAATTTTTATCTTAATTGGGACAGTGATATGAAGTTTGCATCCACCCAAACTTGCTGAACTCATATTAAAAAGTTTATCCAAGGGGCTACAGGAATGGCTCAGCAGTTAAAGCCCTTACCTGGTGACCGCTAAGTCAAGCACTAAGTACCCGAGTTTGGTTCCCCAGCTACCACATAAACTGGGCGTGGTGGCGCATGCCTGTAATCCCAGCACTCGGGAGGCTGAGGCAGGAGGATTGCTTTGAGTCCAAGGCCAGCCTGGGCTCCATAGTGAGTTCAGACCAGCCTGGGCTACATAGCAAGACCCTGTCTCAAAAAAAAAAAAAGTTCATCCAAAAATCTGTGCATCTAAGTAAGTTATATTTAAAGTAATAAACATACTGACTATACCTAACAGCCACAAAAGAGCTATATATAAGAGAAATAATACTTGAATAAAAGTAAATAAATACCTTTGTCCACCTGCAAAGCTTCACCCCAGAGTGGCTCCCAATCAACTGGTATCCTGATAGAAAAAGCAAGAACATAAAATTGCACAAATCAAAGCCTTGTATCAAAAAATGATATTAAAATTTAGCAGAACTTTACTTAAATTATGGTAGTCAACAGCATAATCTTAACTGGGATGGTGAATATGAAGTCTGCATGCACCCAAACATAGTAGCAGAAAACAATAAAAGGTTTTCTCATCGGGATGAGAAAACAATTCAAAACATTTAAGTATACATTGACACAGACTGAAAAGAAGCAATAAACTCATGGGTACTGCACACTGCAAATCCAATGCAGAGGTTTAAGCTGGAAAGTGACTCCTCCTGCACAGCAGGCTCGATCTGGAGAAAAAATACCCTGCCACGCCCTCCAGACCTCAGCAGCAGAGTCAGGAAACCAGTCATGAGACCAAGCTACTTTAGGGATCAGCAGTCACAGGGTCCCTGGGAACACCCTGCCACAGTGACTGGATGGGAAATAGCCAAAAGAGACCAATCATGGAGAGCAGGAGGGTTAGTCACAAGACCACCTGCCCAGAAGCTGAAGCAGTGGGGAGCTCGGGCTGTGGAGGACACAGTGGTTGGCAGCACTGACCTCGCCTCCTGATGAGAAGCCAGGCCCCAGCACACGTGGTCATCAGAGTGGCCTGGTCTGCAACTGCTGAACTGAGCACAGCAGGTTGCCTGGCTCCCTCCTCCCCCTGCCAGCCCTCCAGCACACGACTCAGTGGTCTTTGCTTTCCCCACTCTCCCACACGTTTGGGGATATGCCTCTGTTCAGACAACTGCCAGGTTCCTGGGTGCACACACAGGGGCCTGTGGCATGAGTGCAGCACCTCACCAGCCCCCAAGCTGCTAAGCAACTTGGGGAAAGCAGTCCCTCCAGGTAGATGGATGGAAATAACAAACACTGCAGCAGACCAGCACCAGTAACTAACCCAACCACGACGTAAGGAGGGAGGTGTGGGGCTTGGCATTCCCACAGCACTGCCAGTTAAGGGGAGTGGAAGAAGACACAAGAGCCCGAAGGGTGACTCCTCCCAACTCCACACCTGGTAGATTCAAATATTACCAGTCCTGCAAAGAAGCCTATGGATCCCAACACCTCAGTGTGGGGATTTTTTGAATCATTTTAACACTTTTATTTCATTTTTTCAAATTTTTTTCTTTTGTTTTCACATTTGGTTTTCTGGGAAATCTACCTACTTATATTACATTTTTATTTTCTAACTGAATTTTTATCTTTGTTGTTTTTCCTACTCTTTCTCATCTTAGCTGCCTCTTCTTTCCTTTTATTAATCTTGCTTCTTCTATAATCCCCTAATGCCAGATCCTCCTCTTTTTATTATTATGCTATTATTTTTAACTCTTAATGGCTTTAGGCCTACAATTTAATCTGTATAATCACTAATGCTTTCTCTGGTTAATCTGTTGATTTTAATTGTTTTTTACTGTATTCCACTCTCCAGTTTGTCACTGTGTCATTACTACTGTACTTTGATTTCTCCTCTCTGAGCACACTGAGGATTCAAAAGAAGGCTGAGCACTCCAACTATCACATAAGAGTGGCAGGGATATCAATCAAGGTGCACAAATCTCTACAGAGAAACACAAAAAGAATGAAGAAACAAGGCAACAGGACTCCCCCAAAGATCCATAACTCATCAGCAACGCAATGCAAGACACTGAAATGGATGAAATGCCAGACAAATAATTCATTAATTTATTAGAAATGGATGAAATGCCAGACAAATAATTCATTAATACTAATTTTTAAAATAATCAATAACTTCAAAGAAGATAAATAAACAGCTGGGAAGAATTACAGAAGACAATGCTGGGCACAAAGGAGCAATTCAACAGAGACAGAAATTCTGAAGAAGAATCGAGCAGAAATCCTGGAAATGAAAACCTCAGTAAGTAAAAAAAAAAAAAAAAAAAAAAAAAAAAAAAAAAAAAAAAAAAAAAAAAAAAAAAAAAAAAAAAAAAAAAAAAAAAAAAAAAAAAAAAAAAAAAAAAAAAAAAAAAAAAAAAAAAAAAAGCTCAGTGGAAAGCACTGTCAATAGAATGAATCAAGCAGAACAGAGAATTTCACAGCTTGAACATGTAGCTGATGAATTATACCCAGACAGCAACAAATAAAGAAAAGAAACTCTAACCAAAACATCCAAGAACTCTAGGACACAGAGTGATTTTTGGTGTGGAAGAAGATGCCACGATACTGACTAAAGACACAGAAAATCTACTTAGTGAAATAAGAGCCAAAAAACTCCAATTTGAGAAAGATACAGACATCTAAATACAGGAGGCATGTAGGACCCCAAAAAGGCATAGCCAGAAAACAGCCGCCTACATCATAGTACAGTCAAAACACCAGGAGTACAAAACAAGGAAAGGATACAGAAAGCTGCAAAACAGCAACAAGTTTCTTCTAAAGGCAAACCAATGAGAATAACTGCAGGTTTTTCTGCAGAAACACTGAAGACCATGGAATGATGTATTTCAAAACCTGAAGGAAAATAATTGACAACAAAATTACTACAGCCAGCAAAGCCATCCTTCAGAACTGCAGGAGAAATAAAGACTTCCAGTATAAACATAACTAATGAAATTCACGATCAGTAAGCCAGTACCACAGAAGATACTCAAAACAGGGGTCTCTACGCCCGGGTCTGCAGACCAGTCCATGGCCACCACCAGGACAGATGAGCGAAGCCCCTCCTCCTGTTAGGTGCCCCACTGATCTGACAGGAGGTGGAGCTTTGTTCCCCAGCCCCGCCACTATTCACCATTTCAAAGCAATCCTCCAACAACCTACTGCCTAACAAGCAAACCCACCTCCTTAAGAGAATGGTCTTCAACTCAACCAGTCCCAGGTGTCAAACAGTTGAAAACTTCGGATTAGGAACCCCACACACAGAAGAAAACAGACAAACAAGCAAATATAAGTGAGGAAACAATCAAATATGTGAAAAAAAAACACATGAAAGAATTCATACATATTTTCCACAACAAATCTGAGTGTAAGTGCTCTTACTTCTCAAATTAAAAACTGACAGATTAGATTAAAGGACTAGACTGAACTCTTTGCTGCCTGTTAAGATACATGCAACAACAGCAAAGACAGAATGAAAATGAAAGGGACCAAAGCCTGACTAAATATAAGACCTAACGTTGAAACTGCTACAAAAAAACAGAGAAAATACTTCAACATGCAGACATAGGCAAAGACTGCGTGAGTAGAAATCCAATTGCTCACGAAATAACTGCAAGAATTGACTAATAGGATTGTATCAATTTAGAAAGCTTCTGCTTCGCAAAGAGAACAGAAAGAGACAGCTTATACAATCTTTGCCAACCACTCTTCCCTCCAAGGAGTAATATTTAAAGATCTCAAAAATCTCCAATAATACAAATAGTACAGTCAGTAAGTAGACAAATTCATTGAACAGCAAAAGAATGGCCAAACATGGCCAAAAAATACATGAGGAAAAGATTTAACATCTTTAGCCATTAGGAAACTACAAATCAAAACTACAATGACATTCTGTATCACTCCAGTCAAAATGACTATTATCAAGAACGCCCTGGCAAAGAAATGAGAGGGCCTGTACTACTGGCATAAATATAAATCAGTACAGCCACCAGGAAATCATTATAGACATTCCTCAAAAATACTTAAAATGGCATACTGTATGACAAAGCAATATCACCTTGTTATATATCCAAAGGAATTAAGGCGAGCATACTACAGTGATATTTGCATATTCATGTTTATTGAGGCACAATTCACAATGAATCCAGCAATAAACAGATAAATAACAATGTTGTAGATATATACAAAAGGACTACCATTCAGCCATGAGAAAGAACAAGACGATGTCACTGGGAGGAAACTGCATGGAGATCACTGTGCTAAGTGGACTAAGCCAGATGCAGAAAAACAAATATGGCATGTGCCCTGATACATGGAATGGAAAGATCATGAAAATGAGCCACAAGCTGGGCTTCGCTGACGCAAAAGTCTCAACACATTTCAAGGAATTAGTGGGGAATTATCACTAGCAATCTTTGAATACAAAAATCTGAAGAACCAAACTGGCCAACAGATGATCAAAACAATGAATTATTGACCCAAAAGGGAAAAAAATCAAATTCCAGAAAATGCAGCATAATGTGTACTCTTGGTACCACACCACAACCTAACATTTAAATTTTTTGAGCCACATAAAACATGAAAAGTACATCTAAAGCCACAGCAAAGTAAGCTCATTTCAGGCTGGGCGTGTAGCTCAGTGGTTATCATGCTCACCTAGCACACACAAGGCCCTGGGTTCAATCCCCCAGCACCACATAAATATTAGCTGGACATGGTAGTGCACGCCCGTAATCTTAGCACTGCGACGCTGCAGCAGGAAGACTACTGTGAGTTCGAGGCCAGCCTGGACTACATAGTGAACTGAATACCAGCCTAAACCTCACAGCAAGACCATGTCTCAAAAAAAAAAAGGTAATCTCACTTCCTTTTAAACAATTAAAACAAACAAGTATTCTGATCCAAAAGGCATGCGGTAAAAGCTTCTCCTCAGGCTTTAAATATGAAGCCACAATTACCATGAGTCTTCTACACAAAAAGACTCACAGATAAAGGAGGCAAATGGAAAAATACAGTGAGGATGAGGCACAAGTGGATTAGTAGCTGCTAAAATGTGCAGATTCACAAAGTAATGATCAATGGAATTGTGTCACTTTGGATTACAAGTCTCTAGCAGCCACATTTACAGGGCTTTGTCTTTTATCCTGACTCACAGCCATGTAAACATCTTGCACGTAAATAAACAAACCATTGCTTACCTACTTGAAGATGAAACTGAGCTCAAGTGAATAGCTAATAAACATTAAGGATTAACAGGGGCATTTCTAGGTCTTCTATTGGATTCCTACATGGTTGACACTGCTAGCAGACATCATGCTCTATTATATTGGTTCTTTAAATCTCTCTCCTGAGATAGAGCTCTATAAAATTTTGCATTTAAGTAGGAAGGAAAATTTCTCTCTCTCTCTCTCTCTCTCTCTCTCTCTCTCTCACTCTAGGACAGAGAGAGCTCTGGCTAACCATAATACCAAGACAATCAAAGAGTATGCAGTTGCTAAAGATCAGAGTGTTGAATTCTGCTTCCAGCCAAAACAGGGTAAGAGGATTTGCTATTCCACTTGAAACAGCAAAAAATAAAGTGGACAAAATACATAAAACAACAGTTTTCAAGGCATGAAACATCAAACAGCAAAGGACAGTAATTCCAGAGGGAGGAAAAACCAAGAAGGCGATCTGCCCTACTGCCCAAGCCAGAAGGAAAGGTGTTAGGCCAGAAGACCAAGCCGGGACAGCAATCCCCAAGGCAAGCCCAGTTTTCTCCTTAAGATGAGAAAACACAGCTGAGCCAGGGGAGAGCAAGGTGGATAGAGTTTGCAAGTCTGAGTAAGAAGTGGGGGGGGGGCGCAGCTGAAGGGAGGAGACTCAAAGTCTGCAGAGAATTCTTACCAAGTATTTTCAGAGTAGTGATTAGTACCAATGTGCGAAAACAATAGGCCAAAAATTAAAAGCACCACTTGGAAGGATTAGATGTGTGCCTGGTCCTCACAGCAGGTTGGGAATTGTGCCTGGTCCTACCAGATGGGAACCTCAAGATGAAAAAGGCTTTGGGTAGCACAAAGAGGTGTTTTTGCTAAATAATGAGGAATAATGAGCCCCTTAAGCTACCTTTGGTCTCACCTACCAAGTCATAAAATGAGTCTCAAAGCACCAAATAGTTCCAAGTAATATATTCATCCTTAAAAAAGATCAGAAATGTTTATAGGAGTGTTTATGCAAAAATATTCAGCAACTAATGAGGTAAAATGGTTCTTTGATTCAATAAAAGATTACCAGGCACACAAGCAAGTGGGAAAACATGACCCATTATGTGGGAAATAAACCATCAACGGAAACTGATCCAGAATGACACAGACACAAGACAGTCGTAACTGTGTTCCATAGGCTCAAGAAGGTAAGAGTCACAGGAAATTTTTAAAAATCCAAACTGAACTTTCTAGAGATGGAAACTACAATACCTAATTTGAAAAATGTATAAAAAAGATGAATAAAGCAGAACACACATTAGAGAAATAAAGAGCACCAAACTTGAGGATGCAGCAATTGAAACTACCAAAAATTGGAAAATCAGAGAGGATAAAAGAATTTTAAAACATGAAAGTCAGTTCTGAGTCAAACTGAAGAGTCTATTATAAGTGTGAGTGTAGACCCTGAGAAGAAGGGGAGAAAGAAAAATGTATGAGGAAATAATGGCTAAAATTGGTCTACATTTGATTAAAAAAATTATAAATCCACAGAAATCAAAAAGGTCACCAAAATACAAGTAAGACTGGACAATAGCTCAGCAATTAAAGTGCTTGTCTAAAAAGTACAAGGCCCTGGGTTCAGTTCTCCGGCACCATACAAGCCAGGCTGAGGCAGGTTTGCTCTGAGTTCAGGACCAGCCTGCACAACAACACAACAGTGTTTTTGGATCTGGAGTGCCCCCCAAAAGCCTCATGTTCCTATGGAAACTGTGTAGGGTTGGGAAGTGAGGCCTGGCTGGAAGGGGCAGGTGCTTGGGGTTTGACTTGGAGGGGCGTGTGCTGGTTCCACCCTTCCTCCCAGTCTCTCTCTGTTCCACCCTGCTGTGAGGATCTCTGTGTCCTGTAGACATTGTTCCAGCCCTGCCATGTGATTCCACAATTTTCTAGCTGCCCACCTGTGAAAGGATTGAGACCTTTGGAAACTGTGAGCTAAAATAAATCTTTCCTCCCTAAGTTGTGGATGTTGGGTATTAAGTCACAATGAAGAAAAAATAACTAAGACAAAAACCCTATCTCAAAAAAAAAAACATAAAGAAAACTATATTTATATACAAGTTTAGCATCCCTAACACAAAAATCCAAAATCTCAACTGCTCTGAAATCCAAACTGGTTTTGTTATTAATTTTTTTGTTTTGTTTTGTTTTGTTTTTTGAGACAGGGTCTCGCTCTGTAGTCCTCAAACTAACTCATGGCAATGCTTCTGCCTCAGCTTTCACAGTGCAGGAATTACAGGTGTGGACCACTAAGCCCAGATAAACTTTGTGTGGTACCGTAGGATCAAACCAAGGCGCCATGCATGCTAGGCAAGTGGTGCAACCACTGGACTATGCCCCAGGCCCTGAAATCCAAAACTTCTGAGAACCAACATGATGCTCAAGAACTTTCAGATTATGGTTACAGACTCTAAAAATGGGCTGTCCAAACTTGACTACTCAAAGCCATACTGCTATATGATTAAGAAAGGTATAATGTACAACATCAAGCAGTAGTACATAACAAAAGCTAATTAAGTCAACAAAGACACAAAATAGAATCTTACAAGGAAAAAAAAGTTAATCTAAATGGCAAAAACCCAGAAAGTAGATAGAAAATTAAAGAACAAAGAGGTACACAAAAAACAAATAGCAAGATGACAGATTTAAGTTTATCATAAAATCACCGTGCAGCAGTCTACTCTAATTAAAAGGCAAATTATATAAATATCAGTCTGTAGCCTATACCAGACTGATGGTTCCTGAAGAGATACATCCTCTCTTTCACTGCATTATATCAAAACAGGCACCTAATGGGCCCTTCAAAAATACCTGGCAAGGGGAATCAGGAGGAGAACAATCTCCTTAATCCCAAGTCACTACTCCTTCCTTTAAAGGAAACCATATTATTATTCATTTATTCAACCATAGCTTTCTTAGTAAAATATGACCCCAATAATCCAGATATGATATCTCCTACATAAAACATTCTAATTAGCTCAGTCTTCCATAACTTTCTCTTACATGTAATAGTTTCCCTTATGGTGACAAGTAACGAAACCAATATTAGACAGTATTTTTTATCTGTACAGTGAGTTACACTAGCAGTGACATCTCAATAAACCAAACAGTAAATGTGCCATCCCAGGCAACCAACACGCAGGCGACCCACAGAAACAAGAGGGTGGATCGTCACACAGATACACCTATCACAGTAACACAGCTGTTCTCTGGACAAGCCCTATTTTGAGCATCCCCCTATGAATTAGAATGCTAACGGGTAAAATAATATAGAAACAATTATGACGGACTTGCACCTTGTTTAGTCAGGGCCTCTCGGAGAGCAGGAGTTATCATAGCTCTTCCTTCACTGTCTTCATTCTTCCCCGGGTTCCTAAATAAACTATTTTTCTCCTCCTGCTGTTCCTTTTCTCTCTGCATTAAAATAAAAAGAATGAAACCCGTAAGTGGCAACATATAATAAAAATAACAATAATCATGAACACCTAGAATTAATAAAAAAGGTCACTATAAGCCATGGCCTAAATTCTTCCTCTACAGTAATCACACTTCCAGCTACACAATGATCTAAAGATAGGCCAGGTTCATTATTATCAAAAGCTAAACTCTGAAACACGTACATCACAAGACATAAATTACCAATTTATTTGCATGGGGATCCAACATTTTTAACAACCTGAGGACAGCTGCCTAACTTTGGTAAGTTATTTATTTTCTCTGAATAAAAATGCCCTCACCTTAAAAAAAAATTAAGTCTCTCTGGAGCAGCAAATGAAATAAAATCATCTGGCACAATGATCCAATACTATGTGTTTTCTTGCTACTGAAAGTGTCACAACAGAGACTGCTAGAAAAGACTCTTGCAATCCCCAAGACAAGTGGAAATACAACTGGGAGCTGTGCAGAAGGCCATCTTCTCAGAAACTAAGTTGCCCCTACACCACCTCCCACTGCCCCAGATGGCCTCCGTTGGAGTGGCACAAGCCTCAAACTCCAGCACTCTGGATGGCTGAGGCAGGAGGATCACATGTCGAAGCCCAGCTAGCACAACTTAGTGACTTAGCAAGAAAAGAAAGGAAGACAGAGAAGACAGACTCTAACAGACTAAGGGGTAATTTCTCTTTCAGTGATAGGAGAAAATACATACACTTGTCTAGCAACTGTATTAATATACTTGGCTTCGTATTACAAGGTGGTCCTCACTCACTGTTTCCAGTGGGTTTCTCCTCTTTTTAAATCTTAAATATGTATATTTTTAAAGTTATCTCAACATCTCTTCAGAAGACAGCAGAGTATTAATTTCAAGAAAACCCCTAATTCTCACTAATATTACTAAGTACTACAGAAATCCAAACTAATATATGTTAGCAGTGTCCCCACCTCCAAGTCCCAGAAGATTCTTTCTCAATGCCTGGCTTTTGTTTACTGGTTATTTATTTACTTTGTGTGTGGTACTAAGGATGGAGCCAAGAGCCTTCAAGTGAGATACATCCCCAGCCTGTTTTTATTTTTCATTTTGAGTCAGAATCTTGCTAACTTGCTAAACTACCCAAGCTGGGCTTACATGCAATCCTGCCTTGGTCTCCCAGAATGCTACGATTACACAAGTGTACCACCATACCTGCTCTATCCGTTCTAAATATCCAACCACATCCCCTCCCCCCACCCACCAAATCAGTGAGCAAATTAAGTATAATACCCTTTCTACCATAAAAATGAAAATACCTTCCAAATAACACAGTAGTTGACACCTGCTTCACACTGAAACAAAAAGCACCCAGGGATGCATGAAAGCAGCTGAAGGCGAAAGCTCCTGAGTTGTGGGATAACAGGGCTTCACTCCATCATTGTCTGCTACTGTGACAGAAAGACAAGTTCCCTACACAAGAAATGTGAAGCAGGAGTACGATCTTTCTTTCTTTTTTTCTTTTTTTTTTTTTTATTTTGGGACAGGTTCTTGCTCTGTAGCCCAGGTTGGTCCTGAACTCACTATGGAGTCCAGACTAGCCTTGGACTTATGGCAATCCTCCTGCCTTAGCCTCCCGAGTACTGGGGTTACAGGCGTGCACCACCACAACCAGCATATGTGGTGCTGGGGAGTCAAACCCAGGGTTTTGTACTTGCTAGGCAAGCACTTTACCACTGTGCCATTCCTCCAGCCCAGGAGTACAATTTTTTAACAACTGCACACTTAGACTATAAATCAGTGAAATTTGGGATGAGTTTCTCTAACTTCTGTCACTTCAAGTCAATGAAAACACAGAGTCAAATGTACCCAAAGAGAAAACTGAGCACACATTAACTTCTAGCTGTCCTAAAAGTCGCACTTCTAAATTACTAAATACAATCAAAATGCAAAGCGAATGAGCAATTTTGCTTCTGCTAATAGTGCTTTTAATTACACAGTTCCAGATGGAACTGAAAAATGATAAACAAACATCAATTATTTGTTCTTATTGATGGTGAAAGTAACTGACTTAATGCCAGGCATTTTATAGAAATAAAAAGGCTTCAGCTATAGTTCGTTAAAAAATTTTTAAATAGAAGTACAAATCCTTGGATTCAAAACAAACAAACAATAAAAGGCTATTTCAGACCTAAAAGTGAAGAAATGAGATTGAAAATAAAGTCTTGTGGTGCAATAAAAAGAACTAACCTTGACCTTGGGAGCACTGAAGCATCTGTGAATAATTCAACCCAAGTTATTGTAATTCTTCCACCAATAATGCAAAATTTGAAAGGAGGGGGCAGGATTTGCCTGGAAAGCCTGTCACTGCAAAACATCACCACTTTTACCTGCTTACTCCAACAGCCATCTAAACCCAGCCCACAACACTGGGCCATGTTCACTGTGCCCAGAGCTACCACACACCTTCTTACGGCTTTAAACAAAAACCTCTGATGCCTACAAAATAAATATACTAACACATGGCCCCAGAACACTTTCCATATCCCTAGGGAAATTATCTCTTATAGAATACAAGTATGGCCATTCCAGATTCAATCAATGGCTGATTAAAGGTCCACGGCACTCAGGACACACAGCACTTACATTCCTTTCCACTCCTGCAGACTGGTCCTATCTTCCATGTGCAGTGGTAACTTCATTTCAGAAAAAGAAAGGCAGTGGTCCATAATACTCCCCACGGAGTTTAATGCATCATTCAAATTCTAACTTCATCTCCTAGGCCCAGACATCACACACACTCTGTCCAGAACACAACACTGCAACAACCACTTGATTTTACGTGTTTATTTATAGCTGTTAAACAGCCTAAGGAGAAATAAATGAAGACCCCAGAATCAGTCACCCTCCCTCCCCACCTCGTGTGCACCGCCCTTCACAATGTGGCTGAGTTTTAGAGTTTCAACTCCTTAAGTGGCATTTCTCTCTATCCACAAAGCCACCTACTTTGCACAAAGCCAAGTGGTTCCTACTAAGGGACAACAGCAGCAGCCAGCTGAAGGGTGTGCCTGGCTCCGACCACCCGACCCACTAACCATTCTCACCCGTCACTCCCTCCCCAGGTTGCGGGTTTCTAACATGCAAAAGAAAAGCCAACTATCAGCAGTTATGAAAAGAGCTCAGAGGAAGCAAAAAGTGCTTTATAACGACAGGAGACGATATGAATCTTACATAATAGGAGGAAAACATTGGGGATAATTTCATTTACGCTACAACATTAATAACTTATTGTCACACTCTTATCTCAGAAATAAGAGGACTACCTAATGTTCTCAAGAATAAAAACAAGGCAGAAATGCAACTTGTTATGACTTTAAGGTAAAATGACAGTAAGCTGGATAGCACTGTCACATTAATACCTTCAGAGAAAGAGTCTGTTTTACTGACCCTGCCTTCCACCAGGTGACTCCCTCATCAATTCACATAGAAGACTTTGGTGTAACATCCCCAGTTCTACAGATACTGTTTTCCTTTCTCTTTTTCCGTCTTCTTCTCCTTCTGCTACTGGGATGGAGGCCAGGGCGTTCACATTGAGTTATAACCCCAGCCCATTTTCACAGTTTTGGTTTTGAGACAGGGTCTTACTAAGTTACTAATTTGCCCAGGCTGGGTTCAAACTTGAAATCCTTATACTTCAGCTCTCCTGAATGCAGGGATTACAGGCCTGCACCACCTGGCCCACTTTAGAAGTTGCTTTTGATAAACTCAACCTACCAGGGCCTGGAGCCAGGCTGACATGGGGTGGGCACTCAGTAAATGTTGGTTAATAAAATGAATAAATGCCTCAACACTACCAGTTATTTCTAACCTCAGAAAAACATACCTCACATTTTTAAGTAACTCATTCCAGATCAGGCAACTTCAATATTAAAAATTCTTCTTGCCTTAGTGGCACACACCTAGAATCCCAACTCCTCAGGAGGCTGAGGCAGGAGGCTACTAAGTTCAACACCAGCCTGGGCAAAATAACAAGTCCCAGTCTCAAAACATAAACTAAAAACAGCTTCTTCATAGAAAGGCTTAAAGTTTTATTTTAGCTAAAACTCCTATGTCCTCCATTTCCTATCTTTTTAATAAATCCCCAGTAACATTCATTTGTCATAGCTTGATTTTAAAATGATCCATTTCCACTGACTCAAAGCTTTCTGTATGTACACTTCAAGGGTGCTCTCTGACCTCACACCAAAGCAGCTTGACCAGGAATGTCCAGAGCTGTACTCTGATACAGCCATTCTATTTGGGATATCTGACCTAAAGAAATAATTTCAGAACTCACGGCTAAGTGCTCCTGGCTGCAGAGGCCAGGGGTTGAGTCTGGCCTGTAATCTACATATTCGATAGAAGGCAAGTCATTTTTTGTTTCTAGGCAAAGTAAGTACTCAAAGTCCTAAAAATAATAAGCTAGTTTCACATTATTCCACTGCAGTGCCAATATAAACAGAACTGGACACACTGAGGACCTTAAATGTTCCTCTGCTGAGTAATTATTAGGCATTTGGCATTTATTTTCAAAACTAAAGATACTGATATTACTGCTCATCTGCTCAAACAGAATGCTGTGGGGAGCACTCAACAATACCCATTTTGTGCAGACAGGAAAAGCAGCAATGGGCTTTACGTTTACAAATCACAAATAAGGGAAGTAATTTTCGGGCTCTTACTGATTCCTTAAATCCTACAGGGTCCCTTCTGGGAACTGCTCCCCTAGAGGGCAGCAGAGACAAGTACCACATCTTACTGTGGCCACTCTGTCTAACCTCTTAAGGTTTAACCCATGAAATGGTAAAATGAACATGACAATAAGGCAGGTATCTCAAGGTCACTGCCAGGACCAAGACCATTTAATATGGAACAGTGATTTCTCAAAATATTGTACTGTGTGCCTGGACGGGAACTGTCTTCTGTCCCCGCACCTCCCCACACATTCTCTCAAGATGGAGTTCAGGTTTCTACCGGGGGCAGGAGACAGAGAACCTGGCCCTGCATTCCTTCTCTAGATCACCTCTCCAATGTGCCTGGCCCTGCTCTGGGCATTCCAGACGTGAGCGCCCCCAGATGAGCCATGCTCCCAACACCCTAACCTCTCCACATCAACATCCATCTCCCTGACTTTCCGGTGTCTCACACTTTAATCCTCAATTCTTAGAAACTACTCCTACCCTTCAAATTCTCTTCAGTCTCAGCATTACAGTCTTAGTCACTGCAACAGCAGGAGGGAGATAGCACATTAAGTAGTGTTCTGGCCATCACGAATCTATCCCATTAGGAGACATCTCACGTAACAGTGAACAGTTATGAAGCACATACTATATGAGCAGATTCATTTAGTTCATCTTCATAATAGCTTTATAAGGAAGATATTATTATCACCCACATTATAGTGAGAAAGCTAAAGCATACGGAGTGACGTAACTTGTCCAGAGAAACAAAAGCTAAGACAAAAATGACCTGTAAATGTTAGTGAATATTATTCACATGAGGTCTTACGATGAGCGCTGTAGCCTAGCTTTCAAGCCAATGTTTGTGCGCACCAGAGCACAGCACACCAAGAAAGACACATTAATGTGACAGGAAAGGAAGATGAGGCAGAAAGCAGTTTCAGATGGGTGGACTGGCATGCCCCTCAAAAATGAAAACGAAGACCAAAAAAAAGCCAAAAATAAAAACCTTCCATCACAAATTGGGAGTGCACTGCACTATGGTAATTCCAGCACGCTGACAGCCAGAGGCAGGAGAATTACAAATTCACAAGCACAACCTAGAGACCTTAACAAGTTAGTGAGATTTGTCTCAAAAATGTAAAAAGAATGAAATGAAAGGGCTGGGGACATAGACGATTGTGAAGACCTGGTTTCAACCCCTACAACTAAAAGAAAAAAATTCTATCATAGAAGTTAGTATACTAAATCCTACATGATAGAAAAAACAAAAGACTTATCTGGAAATCTCACCAAAGCAAAACTGGTGGCTTATTTTCATGTCTTCCTATATATTTTCCCCAAAATCTGATTATTTTTGAAAGGTTTTCATGAGAAGGCTGAAATATTATAAACACGCTGTTAAAACTCAAAATCCAAAATCATTAAATTTCAAACAATACTTCCCATGATCGTCCAAATTTTTCATCCGAGTTTTGCTGGTACCCTCTAGTGGCCGTAAAACGGAAAAGGCAAAGAACAAAATGAACAGACGAATGCTTCCACATTCCTCCCTGGCTACACAGCTGTGGACGTGCAGCTGTGCCTGGAGGAAAGCCCAGCTACCTACCAGCTATTTCATACTCTATCTCACAACAGTTTCGCTAACGAAAATTGCTCATCTTTTTCATTAAGAGCCGTAACATTATACTCACTTTGACACCGGTTTGATCAATCTGAAAAAAGTAAACCCTACAAATATTCATGTTTTTAAAAATAAAAAAAAGATGTCAGACAAGTACTAGTTAAAAAAGCAAAAACCTGGGTACAGTTTAATCTGTTGACAAACTCTATGACAATGTAGAAGCAAATTTCACCTGCTGAGGCAAATTTACTTCTCCTAATTCCAGCCTACGTCAGGTTTTTCAAGCCCACAAGCCTTTTCAGCAGGGTGTAATGGCACATGTCTACAATCCCAGCACTCAGGCTGAGGGAGGAGGACGGCTATGTGCTCGAGTCCAGCCTGGGCTACAAAGCGAGACCCTATTTCCAAAAGCAAGAACCAAAAAAAAAAAAAAAAAAAAAAAGATAACAAAGTATTTTCAACTGTAAAGGTATATGGAGATTATACTGCATCCTTATGCCACCAAGTGATAAACTGGCTGGGCCAAGTTACAAGCTGGCTGAACTCTCATTCTACATATTCGTCATCTCTGTAAGGCTTTTTGTTATTTTGTTTTTGTTTTACAAGGAAGAGGGTAGCAGGGTTGTTTTTCTGTTTTAAGGCAAAGTCTAATAACTCTGAAGTCTGGGCTAGTCTTAAACTCATTCTGTAGTCCAGGATGGCCTTGAACTCACAATAAGTCTCTAGCCAGCTTCCCTATACTGGACTTCAGGCAAGGTACCACATGGGTTTGTTTGTATTTTGGGGGTTTGGGTTTTTTTTTTTTTTTGAGACAAGGCCTGGCTATGTTGTGCAGACCAATCTTTAACACCTGTGATCAAATAATCCTCCCACCTCGGCTTCCCAAGTGCTGGGACTTATTTTCAACAGCTTCTCTTCCAGGGCTTCTAAAATCTAAAAGCTCCTATATAGAGATGCCAACATATAGAAGAATATATCTGCTCCCTCGCCTTTTCATAATAAATAAGAGCAATAAAGGTGGGACAATAATTTTAAATTCAGATAATAACGGGGTATAGTAATGTTTAAGGTTGACTGTCAACCTGACTGGCTTGGGTCAGGAGAGCATGCTACAAAGCACATCTAGGTGGGTCATAAAGGTGTGGTCTTGTGGTCCGTCTTGGTTACTTTTTTGTTGCTGTGACAGAATACTTGATGTGCACAAGTTAGGGGAGGAAAGATTTATTTTAGCTCATAGTTTCAGAAGGTCACAGTCCATTCATGGGTGGCTGGCAAAAGCAGAAGTATATGGCAGAGGTAAAAGTTGAGGCAGCTCCTCATGGCACTGCAAATAGGAAGCCAAGTCCCAGAAGTCACAGTGATCCTCCTCTTCCAGGTTAAAACCCTTAGTCCACCACATGCTGGTAATCTATAATGGCATAACTGTCAACTGTCTTTGCCTCACACCAGTAGTCTATAATCTATCCCATGCCTGCCTCCTACCACACACCTGTGACCTACCACGTGCCCGTAATCAACAGCCCCATCTCCTAACAGCACATGGTTGCATAGATAATCCATAACATCCAAATATGTGAGATTTCTGGGGGACATTCAAGATCCAAATTACAACAGGGTCTACATATGGTCCCTCACCCCTGCCCCTCAGGCACTGTTCCCCGGCTCAGCTTCCGGCTTTGCTCCACCACGCCCTGCTGCCATGATGTTTCCGCCAGGGAGCCGGCAACCAGGTACTGAATCCTTGGAAGATGAAGCCAAATCACCTCGTTTCCTCTAAGTTGTGGGTGTCAGACACTGGGTCTCCACAACGGGAAAGCTGACTAACACAGACAGTACAGCATTTTATATTCGTCCAAGCACTGAGGGGGTTTTGTTGGTTTTGTTTATGAACTTTACAAAAAAAAAAAAACAAGCAATCCAATATAAAAATGGATGAAGGGCAGTGTACAGTTAATAAGTCTGGCTTTTGCCTTCAGCTCCTCAGAAATTCTCAAATGAGAGAAGAGTATTCTTGTTACTGATGGTGGGCCTTTTGAACCGTATTTACTTGTTTATTCTAACAAGGAATCTGTGGGAGCCCTAGGACTGTCAGACGTCAGATGTTACCACTTACACTCAGGGGTAAGTTGCTCAAGACTGAGTGATGAACCACAGAGGCGACCAATCAGCAGTGTCCGTGTAATGAAACCCTAATAAAAACTTTGGACACTGAAGCACAAGTGAGCTTGCCAGGTTGACAATACTCCATTCAGAGTCACAAATCAATGCTGGGAGGGTATTGTGTCCTAAGGACAATGGAACCTTCCCAGACTTTGCCCTATACCTGTGACCTTTAGCTGGGTTTCTGTATCCTTCCCTGTCTTGAACTGCAATCTTAAATGTAACAATTTGGGGGTAATTCTGTGAGTCTTTCTAGGGATGGTTTAAGGATCCAACATACTTGCATGTAGTATCATATTGAGAACAAGCTTGGGGGCTGTGTCTCACACCTTGCAGTTTGCTGAAGAAAACTTAACTTCTCGTATTAGAGATGAGAATGCCCATTTGTGTACGTCTTCAAGTGCTGCGAATTTTTTAAATTGGCAGCCTAATAGCAACCATATTTCACTTTGCATCTCTTTAATTCTGAATGAGTTTCAACATGCTTTGGTATGTTTATTGTCCATTACCACACATATAAACCTTTTTTTTCCCATTACTGATTTCTTTTTGTCTACCTAGAGTCAAAATGCTTACAGGCCCTATTAACTAAGAATGACCAAAAAAGTAACCAAGTTTCCTAGCATTTTCATCCCAAGCCAAAGGAAAGGTTTAAAAAGTAACACTGTAGACAAAGCATTTTTATAACTTCTTCAGCATAATCTCTGTTTAGTATATAAGTCATGTCAATACTTATAATTTTTAAAAGATTTTTAAATAAATTTATGAGGACTATATGGGCATATGAAGTAATTTTATACTAAAGCAGATTTGAGTACACATGAAACAAATTAAAATATTCCAAATAACAATAATACCAATAATGACTTTGCTAAGGAAAAATTTATCGGTCGTTTTTTCCCATTTTTCTCTTCTAAATTTTATTACAGATACATTAATTTATAGCAAATACATTAACAGACAAAATTAAATAACATGTTTATTTCCTTAAGTTACCATTTGTTATAGTATGGGGAGATCAAAGTATAAACAGAGGGTCACCCATCTTTTTTTATTAAAGGAATGAGTTCTATAAAATTTAATATAATTCCAAATTATTTATTCATAACTATTCTATCAAACACATTGAGAAACAGCCAGGTCTAGTGGTCTAGAGTTCTAATCTCAACTGCTTAGAAGGCTAAGGAAGGAGGAACGAAAGTTGGAGGCCACAGGGCTAGGGCACAGCTCAGTGATTTGGGCATTGCCTAGGAAGCTTGAGGCCCCAGATTTGATCCTCCAGTATCACATGACAGCTGGATGTGATGATGCATGCCTGTAATCCCAGCACAAAATAGACTGTTAGAAGGATTGCTGAGTTCACGGCCAGTTTGGACTCCAAAGTGAGTTAAAAATCAGTATGAACTACAGAGTGAGACTCTTATCAGAAAGAAGCAAAAAGAAAGAAAGAAAAAAAGAGAAAGAAAGAAAGAAAGAAAGAAAGAAAGAAAGAAAGAAGGCAGGCAGGCAGGCAGGCAAGCAAGCAAGCTGGAAGACAGCCAAGGACCCTGCCTCAAATAAAATGAAACAGATTAAAGGCGTACTTAGTTGCAGAACACTTGCCTAACACACTGGCTTGTGTAAGGCCCTGGGTCCAATCCCCAGTATCAGAAAAAAAAAAAAAATAGACAAGGGATTTCTTTATGGTAATATCATAAATAATTTATAATTCAGTTGATATGAATTCTGTCATATTTTGGGAGAATGGGAGAAAAGTATTTCCTCTCCAATACTTTTTATTTCAAACTCTCAGTAAAGTTGCAAGATACAAGGGCTGGCAGAATGGCACAGTAGTTTCAGTGCTTGGCTTGCAAGCACAAGGCCCTGAGTTTGATTCCCCAGCATCACATAAAGCTGGGTATGGTGGCATGTGCCTATAATCCCAGCACTCTGGAGGCTGAGGTGGGAGGATCATCCTGAGTCCAAGGCCAGCCTGGGCTATACCAATGAGTTCAGGACCAGCCTGGACTACAGAGTGAGACCCTGTCTCAAGAAAAAGAAAAAAAGAAAAAAATAGTTGTAAGACACAATAAAATCTTTTGCCACCAAGTTTTCCACTTCCATTTGGTCATCCTTTACCTATACATGCACACACACACACACACACACGCATAAATTGGTGTGTGTGTGTGTGTGTGTGTGCGTTTTGTTCCTAAAGTACTTGAGAATGTGTTTCAGACAGTAACATAGCCAGTAGACATCACAGAAACAAAGAACCCTTAGGCTGTCACACATCAAAAGCATGACTTGTGGGCTGGACAAATAGCACAACAGTTAGAACACTTGCCTAGCAAAGGCAAGGCCAAGTTCGATTCTCCAGCCTCACATAGACTGGGCATTGTGGGGCACACCTGTAATCCCAGCACTTGGGAGGCTGAGACAAGCTGTGAGTTCCAAGGCTAGCCTGGGCTGCACAGTGAGTTTAGAACCAGCCTGGGCTACAGAGCAAAACCTTGTCTCAAAAACAAAAAACAAAACAAAACAAAAAATAATGATTTGTGTTTCCTTCTAAAACAGTCAGGAAATTCAAAAAAGCATTTCTCAGGCTGGAGGAATAGCTCAGCAGTTAAAGAACTTTCCTAGTAAGCTCCAGGCCCCAAATTTGATTCCCAGCACCACATAAACTGAGCATGGTGGTGCACACCTGTAATCCCACACCCAGGAGGCTGAGGCAAAAGGACTGCCTATGTTCAAGGTCACAGTGGGCTACATAGTGAGTTCAAGACCAGACTGGAATACAAAGCAAAACCCTATCTCAAAAAAAAATAATAAAAAATAAAATAAAAACCATGTTTCTCAAAAAACACCCAGTAGGTAACTAAAAGCAGAACCAAGTTCCGCACACAAGCACATTAATCATTCAGGGAGCTATGTCCAAAGGGTGGCGAAACAATGTTAATGAGCTTAAGTTGGCCTCGCCTGTATCGCTGCTGTTCAAGACCAAGAACACCTAGCCCAGAAGTCTCCATTGCCCTAATCCTCTGGTCACCACAGATCCTAGGAGAGCTTTCCATGACTCTTCAAATCATGAGGACTCCTCCATGGGAAGCAAACTGCCCTCCAGTCACAAGCATTCAACCTGAGCTAGGAAACCAGGATCAAGATCACAATCCTTAAAAACTGGCCACCTGCACTTGCCCTTCACCAGTGTGCCTGCCCCTCAGGCTGCAGTCCGTTACTATTTTTTTCTTACTCTCCCTTGTAAAGGGCCAGCCTGATCATTGTCAATTCCTTAAGCTAAAGTTTCTTGCCTTTTCTTTTACTTTCAACTAATGCTGTTTTTTTGTTCCCTGAAAATTTGTGCTTTAGTTTTAATTTCCACTTCTACCACTGCAAGGACTCACATTAAGTGGTAATATTATGAAATCTCATCCTTAAAAATGTAGAATCCATCAGCTAAAAAAAAAGTACCTTAGCCTACAGCCATAGCCATAATTATAACTAAGAAAATTAACAAAACTTCACTATTATCTAATAAAAATCCACTTAAAACTCCCAAATGCCTAACCTTTAGTGCAAGACCAAAGTTTAGATAATGCATTTGGTTACCTTTCATTGTCATTTTTCATCCTAGAAGTTTCTCCCTCCCTCTGTGCTTTATTGCTGTTACTGTTTATGACACTGACATTTAAAGGTATGGGCCCACTGCCTACCAGACTGTCCCGCTTGCTGGACTTGTCTTACTGTTGCTTCATGGTTAGGTTCCAACAAACTTTTTGTTCAACTATATGTTTCTTATACAAAACTATACAGATGATACTGTGTCTGTTTCACCGCACATCTTATCAGGAGAAATATAAGGTCAAATTGTATTACTAATAATTATGCTAAATTTGACTCCTTGGTATACAGGAATCGTGATCTCTCAATTCATAAACATATACTTTTCCTTTGTAATCAGTATATAATCTGGACTGTGGGTATTCATCCACTTATTTTTGTCATTTCTAGGTAACTGGCTTTCTGAGATAATTCTGAGATATTTCATTTATTTATTTATATCTGTTTCCCAGAGACCTTTCACTCAAATGATTGTTTAAATCAATTACACTGGAGCTACATGAGGTAATTTTCTGATTCAATCGTGCCTTCTATGTATACTATTTGGAAACACTCTCCTATACACTCCTTCTGTGAGTTGCACAAGGATTGATGTCTTTTACTTGATGTAATACAATCCATTACATACATTAATCTGTTTGAAGATGAAATTTGCTCCAAATTTGGCCCAGGAGAAACCCTTCAAGTGAGTTCCTATGTCTTTCTGAGATGTCTGACATGGCATCAGTTTCTGAGGAACAGCATTTCCAACTTTCAAGAAATAGTTCCATACTAAGAAAATTAAGCCTTTACTATGACAGGGGCACATATTTTCTCCTGTTTTATGGTTTGTTTTTTGGGTTTGTTTACAGCTATACAAAACTCCTTTTAAAAGGCACTCATAAATTAAATCTTTTATTGATTTTAGACTTTGAATCATATAGAAAAAGCTTTCCCTGGGTTATAAAAACCTATTTTTATATATTTTCTCAATATTTGGCTCACTGATCCATTTGGAGATTATTCTGATCTATAAAGTAACAGCTATAGCCACATCATCATTTATTTTTAAAGTCCCTTCCCCTTCCCCTTCCCCAACGCTGGGATTTGTGATTCTATCTTCACCTTATCTAAAATTCCCCAAATATTCTGAAGTCTATTTCTGAAATTTTATTCTGCTGCACACGTCTTTCCATCTAATGATGAATCAGGTCTGGAGTTTTAATAATTAACTCTAGATTCCCTGTGGTATCAGTATCTGATAGTTAGTCCTCCTCATGGCTACTTTGGCCAAGGTTTGCCTAACCATTCTTTGCATGTGTATTTTTCTACACAAATAAGTAAGACTAAATCAAGGGAAGAAAACACAAAAACCTCACTGGAATTTCTGTATAATTTAAAGGAAATGACACTTTTACTAGACTAAGTCATTCTACCCAAAACAATGGATGTTTTTTCTCTATATTCAAGTCAGCGTTGGTATCTTTCAGGAATAAAGCATGCACACACACACACACACACACACACACACACACACACGCACACACACACGTGTCTTTATTTTTCTTTTGGTGGTGGAATTACTACAGATGGAGCCCTAAGGCAGGCACATTGAGTCACACTGAGTTACAATGTAACCTAGGTTTAGAACATTTCTTAAAATGTTTCCTCTGAAACTATGTATCTTATATACAGCTATTACATATTAGGTCATCTTTCCCACTGAGATGGAAACTGCTTTTTTTTATTTTTATTTTTTGGAAATACAAAGGCACAACCTAAGAAAGGAAAGATTTATTTAGCTCACAGTTTCGGAAGGCCTCAGTCCATTCCTCGGCAGCTGGCAATGGCAGCAGCCTAGCCGAAGGAAGCTGTCCACGGCATGGCACACGGAAAACCAAGTGAGGAAAGTGAGGAAGGATGGGGAGAACTAGAGGACACTCTTCAGGGGCTTGGCACAGTGATCCTCCCCTTCCCAGTCCAGCATCAGTGTTCCTTCCCTTCCACACTGAGCCCCACTGATACACTCCTTCCAGTATGCCACAGAAGCCACACAACCAACCATAATCAATCTACAACATAACCCTAATCCACCAGACGCCTGTCCACCAGTCTCTAGCTCACTATGTAGCACAGGCCAGCCTCAAACTCACGGAAACCCTCCTGCTTCAGTTTCACAAGTGCAGAGATTTCAGGCATGTACCACCATGCTCAGCTTTAAGTGGTGCTGCAGGATCGAACCCAGGGCCAGGCAAGCACTTTAACAAATAAGCTACTCCCTTAGCCGCACCTGTCATCTATAATCTACCTTTCTGTACCATACACCTGCCTTCCAACACACACTTACAACCCACCCCTCCTGACCAGGCCTCATCTTTAAGAGCACACAGAATCCACAGGTAACTCACAATATCCAAATACATGAGGTTCTGGGGGACATTCCAGATTTAAACCATAAAAGCTACTGATTTTTTCTCCTTCCTGTATCCTGCTACCTACTGAATTCTGTCACATGAATTTGCGTAGGTTTCATCATTGGTTTCCCAGATTTTCCAAGTTTTACTTCTGTTTTGGTTCTAAGGCTCATGGACTTGACATATTTTTATTTTGGGAAATTCCTCTTTTCCAAAACTATGCTTACATTGAGACTTTGTATTTTAATACTTATATTTTAATATATCATTATAATACATACTATTTCAATTTTAGATCATTCAAATCTATATAAACTCCTACTACACTGAACATTTTTAGATTTATCTCATCCCTGAAATAATCACAACCCACACTATTTCCTCATGTCCTGGGCCTCCCAACCTGGCTCACTTCACACCCACAGACCAGCCTGTCATCCCTAGCCCCCAAACACTCAATCTCCACAAAAAGGAGGCAAATTAATAACAAATTCACTTAGAATCTCAAGAAAAGTAAATCCCATCATGTTATTCATCCTCATATAGCTCTGAATCAAGCCCTACAACCATCTACCTTATTCTCTGTCCATGTCCTAAAATCTGCATTTCCCCCTACGAGCCTACTTTCACAGTACTAAAAGCAAAGAATTTCACAAAGCTCATGTAAATATGGCAAAAAAAATTGTAAGACTTTCAAGGCAAGAGCTAAAGAAATTAACGATCAATCTGTGTGCTCTGACAGACTGCATTGCAACAGAATAGTAACTGTGACCCAGCTGTAGTTCCAAGTTCAGTATTTCCCAAAGTAATAGTACCTTTTCTTTCTTCACATGGTTCATAATTTTGCCAAGATCTTCAACATCAATGACAGAATTCAGGCTCTGATGGTCATCATTATCAAGCTCTTCCTCACTGGTACTCTCACAGGGCTCTTCCTCCTGGAAGACAAATGGTTCAGAAACTATTCTTTAAAGAACCAAAGGCAATTTCTTAATACACTCTTCTCCACTTGAGAGTTACCTATCTTTAAATTAAAAACAAAAAACAAAACAAAACAAACAAACAAACAAACAAAAAAAAAAACTCTGTGGTAAGTCTTAGGTACCAGACTCATCACTGTGAAAGGGCTCCACAGAGTGGGAACAATGAACACCTCACCTATCCTTCCACAGGAAAATGACATGAGCAGGGCTCAAGGGGAAAAGACATGGACTACAGAGAAACAGAAGCAGCAATGGGCTGGCAGTGTAGCTCAGTAACAGAGCAGGTAACTACCACAAAGGAGGACCTGGGTCTGATCCCAAGCACCAGGGGGTTGTGGGGGGGACCACAGACAATTTGACATCACTATGAAGAAATATTTAGTAATATTTTAGAAATATTTAGAAATATTTATTCTGCACCCTACACAGTATTCTCTTCATATATACCACTTAATCCTTAACAACTGATGATGCACTTATGTTCAGAATCATTTTTATAAATGAGGAAAGTATAAGAGACTTTAAGAAATTACAGGCACAGAGCTAGGGCCATAGCTCAGCAGTTAAAGCAGTTGTCTAGCAAACTCACGGTCCTGGGTTCGATTTCCCAGCCATCACATAAACTGAGCATGGTGGCATATGCCTATAATCCCAGCACTCAGGAGGCAAGAGGACTGCCATGTGTTCAAGGCCAGCATGAACTACATAGTGAGTCACAGTGAGTTCCCGACCAGCCTGAAGTACAGAGCAAGACCCTGTTCCAAAACAAACAAACAAGTGAAGGAAAGAAAAGACAAGAAATCACAGTAAGAAGCATCAAATGTAGACACAGCCCTCATCGCTTTCTCCAATGAGATGCTAAGGCAGTTTCGAAGAATAAGCAGGTTTTTAAGAAGTGAAGTAGTGGTTTTTAAACAGCAGAGACTTGCTCTGTAATTCAAGGATGATTTAAAGTTAAAAGAAATAGGAGGTCATTAATCTTCACATGCTGGCTAATATATCCCAGAAAATAGTAGAAAGACATCACGTAGTCAGATGGCATAGAACAAGCACTTAACACAAAAAAAGCTCCTCCTCAAAGTCACTCCTGTCCTGTCTCTAATGATACAGCACCAAGGACATTCCTACCACTTCCTACTTGAAAGCAAGCCCAATACTAGAGAAGCAGAGCTGTGGGTGGCTCAGTGTCTTTACTCTAGATGAACAAACACAGCCATGCACCACAACACAACAACGTTTTTGTCAATGATGGACCGTATGTAAAATGGCGATCTGCTGAGATTACATCACCTAGTGATGTCAGAGGCATCCTGGTTTCTGCAAGCACATTCTCTGATGTAAGCACAGCAATGAAATTGTCTAATGACAGCATTTCTCCAAACTGACTCTGTCTTTGAGCGGCACATGGCTATAAACTATTTCTGAAGTCAAGTATATAGAGGTTTTTCAACTTAGCCCAGGTTTTCTAGAGAACTTTCTTCCAGGTAACTCCACCCTCATCACCCAGTTCATGCCCAAACTCCTATGAACAAACTGGGACCCTGAAACATCTTTTTTAACAACTAGTCCATCTGCAAGTTCTTCCAATCTTTCCAACCCAAATGTTATTATCCTAGAATTGTGATTAGGAATCAGTGTTGTCCACGTGTCTTGTGCTCCTACCTCCTCATTTTCCAGTAAATTTCAGAACCTTAGATAGAGAAAAAATCAGAGGTCACCTAGTCTAGTCTTCCATCTTATCCTAGACCAGAGCCAGTGAACTTTTTCTACACAAGGTCAAAAAGTAAGCCTGGCATGGTGATACACATAATCACATCTACTTGGGAAGTTAACGCAAGAGGATCAAAGTTCAAGGTCAACCTGAGCATCTTAGCAAGACTCTAACTCAAAATTAAATAAAATACAGAGGGCTGGGAGCATAAGAGTGTTATCTGAGTTCAATCCTCAGTATTGTTTTTAAAAATTAATTTAAAAAGAAAAATTTTAAAAGGGCTCCACAATAAATACTTCTAACCTTACAGGATACATAAAGTGCCCTGAAAGTCTGTTAATTTTTCCAATGTATGCTAACTTCAGGGCACCCTGTACACCTGATTTTTGCATAGCTTTTTTTCAAACTACTAGTTCTACTTCAAATAACAAATTTTTGTATTACATTAAAAATTTTTACCTTCTTATATTTTTATACGTATGGAGATTTCCAGAACACAACAGTAAATTAACAAATGACCATGACTGTGCTCCTCAAATCTTTGCTTCCAAAAAACTGGGCAGCCAGCTGGATTTGGCCAATAAGCCAATTTGCTGACCCTGCCTAGACTCTCCTCTATAACTTCTCTTTAAAACCTTATAGTTCTTGGCAAAAGCTATCATGTCAAGAACTTACTACCTCCCAAAGGAACCCGTTCCATCTTCACCTAAAATCTAATTACACCTGCTGCTAACTGGGCTCCATGACCTTGGGAAAGTTTAAAAGCTCTCTTCAATAAACATTAAATACAATTCATAATAGGCACTAGGGCTAAAAATTTATTATGACATGTTCCCCTACTTCTCAGAAAGGTTCCAATCCCATAAAAGCCACATATACTATAAAAGGTAATGCTTTAATAAAAGGGTTTAGGAAACAAAAGGGAATCATGTAACAGGGCTCAGAATCCATGGGACACTCCCTGAAAGAGAAGAAAATGGCTGGGGAAAGACAAAAAAAAAAAGGCAGAGTTGTTCAAGGCGCATAAGTAAAGTCACTTAGGCAAACTGCAGGAGATCTGTAGTAACTACAAACAACTCAGAAATGAGCAGCAGGCATAGAAAACAGCAACAACACACGGAAAAAGATGTGAGCCAGAAGTTGTCCTGGAATATGAGGGTGGAAGCTTCTGAAATGGTCTAAACAGAAAAAACACATGAACTTATATTTCAGTAGCTCACTCTCCAGGGAATATAAAGGATAACTTAAGGGAGTTAAGATGGGAGACAGAACAAGTGTGAACAACTCAACTGCTACAATACTCTTGGAAAAAGATACTGGTCTGAACCAAAAAGTAACAGGAGAACTGAAGACTAGGTGTTCACTTATCATTCGACAAATCTTTTCAGCACTAAGGAGACCAGAGTGGCTACATCATGATCAGAAAGAGACTGAACAGCAAAATAAGGGTGGAAATACTCAAAAGTCAAATTATATGGTGTGTAGCTTTATTAGAGCAGAAACGGGAAATCACGACTCTTTACTTAGGCTAAGATTACCATGAACATTGGGGATAGAACAGACTGGAAAAGGACCAAAGAGAACACTAGGAAGACAATCCCTATAGTATAGCTTAGAAGTAGAGATGAAAGGGAATGATGGATTTGAGGAAATATAGTTAAAGGTCAGCAAACTATGGTCCACAGACCAACCAACCACTTTTAATCCAATCTCAACAGGATCACTAATCTACACACTGTCCATGACTATTTTCTTGACTCCATGGCCAAGATGATAGTTGCTGCAGACACTGTATGGCCCACAAAGGTAAAAATATTTACTAGCTGGTTTTTGCTGAAAAAGATTCCTACGTTATTTTAGACATAACAAAAAAATTTAGAGAAATTAAGTACAGGAACAAGAAAAAGAAACAAATCAATCAAGGATATTAGGCTTTCTTTTTAAGCAACTGAGACAAAGATAATGTCTACAGAGATGGGAAATTCCAGGTACAAATCACTGGGAGAATGAAAATGGAAATTTCCGTCTTAGATTTATCAACCCTTACATATATATGTACAAATGTTAAAGAAGAAAGGTGCCCAGAGGAATAGAATTCAGCCAGAACCAATGGTGGCCTGCATGAATTACACACCTCTCATCCCAGCATTCTGAGAGACTGAGAGAGATGGATCCCAAGTTTGAGCCTAGAATAGGCAACTTAAAACTTAACAGGATCCTGTCTCAAAATGATGAATTTAAAAATGGCTAGAAATGTAGCTCCAGGCAAAAGCTCCAGGTTTAATCTCTAGAACAAAAAAAATGTTTAATGCCATAAAATTGAATGAGATCATTTATAAAATATCAACAAAGAACCAACCCAACTGCCCAATTGTATGGCTTCTCTTACATGAGAAAAAGTATATAGAAATAATTTAAAGAATAAAAAATATATAGCTGACAGGAAAGAGACAAGTAGACTTTGTTGGGATGGGAAGGGCATTAGAGAACAGGGGAGATGGGAGGGCACAGAAGGGTAGAGAAGGGGAAGCAAAGGTGACTATGACATGATATGTATGTGAACCAATCCCCCAAATGAATGCAGCTGCCATGCATCACAAACACATATTAATAAAATAAATTTTTAAAAACAGAACTAACTCAGCACAAAAACTTTGATTAGGCTAATATTCAGAAACTGGATGAAAGAAGAGGACCACAAAAAAAAAAGGAAAGGAAAAGGAAAAAAAAAAACATGACAGTGATGTTACAAAAGTCAAGAAGAGACTGATTCAAAGAATTCGGCTCTGCTAACTGCTGGTGACAGTACAACATCCGTGGAGTTTAGCAACATGAAGAATCACACCCTGAATGTGGAAAATGGTAGCCGTGGTACAGAGAACCAAAGGGACAAGAATTAACTGAGGGCTGGGGAAGGGAAGTAAAAACGACCAGGATGCAGTACATAAACGTACCAACTTCTCAAGATGACTGTTATTATTACATACAGCAAACACTTATTAATAAAAAGAACTATAGAATCCAACAACAAAAAAAGAGAAAGTGCCTGCCATCATCTGAATATGTCCCCTCTAAAATATATGTGCTGGAAATTTAACAGTGTTAGGAAGTGTCCACATCACAAGGACAGAGCTCTCATGAACAAATTAATACCAATATAAACAGAGCTTATGGGAATGAGTTTAATCTCTCTTCCTTTTCTCCCTTCCTCTACCTGAAAACTACAAGAACACAGTCTCCAGACATCATCTTGAACTTTCACCCTCTACAACTATTAAAGAATAAACTGTTATTCTTGATAAATTACCCAGTCTCAAGTATTGTTTTACAGCAGCGCAAAACAGACTGTAACACGGACCCTGAGAACGTACAGGCACTGGACTTAACTAGACAAAGACTTTAAGACAACTGCCTTAATTATGCTCAAAGAGCTAAAGGAAACAGAGTAATACTGTCTTGACAAAGAAAGACTATTAACAAGAGCTAGAAACTATTAAAAGGAAACAAATTCTTGAGATCCAAAGTACAACAACAACTGAAAAAGTCATTAGAAGTTTTCAATAGTAAATTTAAGCAGGCGTAAGAATGAGTAAACATCAACCAGAGGATAGCAAGTTCAAGCCTAGCCAGGGAAACCTGAGAACCTGTCTCAAAATAAGTAATAAAAAGGGCTGGGCTGTTGGGCTCAGTGGTGCATGTCTGTAATCCCAGCATATAGGAGGCTGAAGCAGGAGAACCACAAGTTCAAGCCTACCATGAGCAACACAGTGACTTAATAGTACCCTGTATCAAAAATCAAAACAAAAAGAAATGGGCTTGGGATGTAGCTCAGTGTGAAAGCCCAAGGTTTGCTCCCTAAAAAAAAAAAAAAGAAAGAAAGAAAAAGAAAGAATTTCAAAGTAAAAAGCACCAGAGTGAGGTGCGACGTGACGTGCACAACAGGAACCTGAATTTCAGAGCAAACTACTGAATGCAGAAACCAAGATTAGCGACAAGAAAGCAGCTGCTGAAAGAAGAAAAGCCGGGAAAACTGCCAGATCAAGAAGCAGACAGATCACTTATGTGAATGTCTAAACCCCAGAGAATAACGACAGGAGCAAAGGTGGAAAGGAAAATACTGAGTCAGAACTTAAAGTTGCTCCGGAAAAGCACAAGTGACCATGTGCCCAAAAGATCACAGCAGAGACGCCAGCAGCAGTGACCCAGCCTGAAGGCACGCGCTTCAAGGGAGCAGGGACACCTGAAGAATGAGGAAAGAAATGCTGCAAGTGGGAGTCCAGAAAGAGATGAACCCAGGACACCCGCCAGCCTTCAGTGTGAGTGACGGGAACTTGTAGGCCAGGAGGAACGTGATCTGGGGAAAAAGACGACGGGCATTCAGGCTGGAGCGTGCCTAGCTTCTCTGAGCCCGTGCTTCTCATCTGCAAAAGATGATAAAATCTACCTGACCCTGGCAACGTGGCCATGAGGGAAGGGAGAGGAAGAAGAACCTAGTACACGAGGCCTGACTCCTAAGGCTGCGCTTCTCCGAAACACAGCATGTGAGCTACAGCTCTATCTTCTACTTTCTGTTTTGTTTTCTGTGGAGGTTGGAGGGGGCTTGTTTGTTTTTTGAGACAGGATCCCATTCTGTAGTCCAGGCTTGTCCTGAACTCACTACGGAGCCCAGGCTGGCCTTTAACTCACAGCAGTTCTCCTGCCTCAGCCTCCTGAGGCCTGGGATGACAGTCTTGTGCCACCGTGTCCTAATTACAAGATAGATGAACAGAAGCTAGGGTACTTCCTAGGCCAGTGCTTCAGCGGCTGAGCTCTGGCCCCCAACCCCCAGCTCCTCTTTCTAAGAAGAAGCCAGTGCAGCAGTTTCTCAGGGCAGAGGCAAAGTTCAGTGAGAATTGTATACACAGGCCACGCACCTCGGGGTCCCTGCGAGGCTGTCCGTCCTGAGCGTGCGGTGCTGGCTCTGCCTCCTGCAGGCCATGCTTTGATTCACACTTGCCTTTCCTGCAGTTGCCACCACAGGATTTTGTCTCTCCTTTCTGGAGCGCCATCAGCCGGGAGATGAACTTGGCTTTCCAAGCTCTGAAGTCAGCTTCAATGCTGCCGTGCTTGCTTTTCACCACGTCACAGTCGCCCTCCCCACGAGTCAGCACGCGATGGGCCCCAAGCATCCACAGCCACTTATCGACATTTTTGCCAACCTGCAGGAAAAAGATACAGGTGAGCTAAAAGCCACAATCCTCCAAATCAGGTGTTTTGGCTGTTCCGCATAAGCCCAAGGTTAGCATGGGGACCTTGTCAGGAAACACCACTGAGGAAGAGGGAATGCCTCAGCAAAAAGGGGCGCTGGTCCCTCCACCTCCAGCCTCAACCCAGAGGGGCTGCATTTTATATACTCCAATTTTCTGCATAAGATTTCTGTTTAAGAAAGGGTCAAAAAAGGGTTAATGATCAAAAGAGAATCTGAAAACTATCACCCTAAATCATGGTCAGAACAAAATACTCATTAACAAAACAAATTAAGTTTCAAAAATGTAACAACACCTATGAAGCCAAAGCCCATTTGGTTACAAAGTACAAGTGTAATCACTGTGGCCAGACCTATGATTTCATAAACTCAAAAATGTATTTCATTGTAATAAGAAGCAATTAAGCTGAGGCACAGGGTTAGCAAGATGCATGACTAAGTGTTCAAGAACTTAATAGGCTTCCTGAGTGGCAAGGCGCTATATAAAATATTTATATGTGAATTTTCTCATTTTTAATCTATTTCCTCTGAAACTGAGGGGAAAAGTGTACATTGTAATATAATAACTGAATGAAAACAAGATTAAAGAAAGCTCCCACCTCTACCATCACTCACATTCCTCCAAAACAGACAGGCCTGGCCGGATGGAGGTATACACACAAAAGTTCTGGTGACCTCTCAGAATCACTAAAAAGCTGAGAAGCTCCTTGGTTTTATTTTTTAAAGCACAGAGAGCAAAATACCAAAAAAAAAAAAAAAAAAAAAGGATCAAGTTAATTTCACTTACAAACAAAAATACTTCATGGTTTATTACATAAACGACCATAACTATTTTTCCTCTACTTCTCTTTAAAAGATAATGATTTAAAGCCAATGAGTTCATTTGTATTAACAGCTAGCTTGTTCAACAACAGGACAGACAGATGACAATACTCACTGATCTTCCTTTAAAAAGTCCTCCCTGAGGACAGGAGGCTGGACTTCACCACCACAAATCTACCACTAAGACACTGGACAACACAAGGCAGTATATGCACTGGACTCAACAAAAATTCATTGAGAGCCTACCAGACATCAAGCTTAAATGTGTATAGAAAGCTTCAGCTATAAAGAATAACACAACAGCTGAGCCAGCACTCTGGAAGGCTGAGGCAGGAAGACTATAAATGTGAACCCAGCCCAGGCAGTTAAATGCCTTGGCAAGATACTGTCCCAAAAATCAAAAAATGTAAAATGCGCCAAGGACACAGCTCAGTAAGAAAGCCATTGGTTCAACCCAACTACCACAAAAATAAATAACCCCAAGAAATGTGTTATTAACCAGCAATGTTTGTAGATTATTTTAAGTATACATAGAACGTGCATACTTTTTATTTGTTTTTATTTTTTGTTGTTTATCAGACAGGACTTCATTCAATAAACTTGGCTGTTCTTGACCTGACTACATACCCTAGTCTGGATTTGAACTCAGGGCAACCTCCTACCTCAGCCTCCTAAGTGCTAAGATTATAGGCACGTGCTATCACACTGGGCTCATCTTTTATGTGGACTGAGGAATCACACCCAGCACCATGTACATGCTAGGCAAGCATTTTAAAAGCTATGCTCCCAGCTCTATATTTACTTTTAATTAACAGAGAATTTATCTCGGTAATTTGACATATACCTACCTTGTTGAAGTGGCTTAGATAGGCAGAATTTCCCAGGCCAAACACAGCATATTTCATACCCTTCAAGTAAGTTTTACCAAATCGGAAATCATTGGCTGCTTCCTCTAGCCATTTGCAAAACCACTCTGCACTCTCCGTTGGCCGGCCATCGGTATACGTAGCAACCAGGAAGGCACAGACATTTTTACTAGTGGCCTAATCAAGAAAGTAATTATTTCAGAAGAATATGCAAGATACAAATTATCAAAAGTACTCAAGATTATAAGTTATCTTATCAGAGAAAATTATACCTGAAAAGGCAGCATTTATGTCACACAAATCTCTAAAAGACACAGGGTATTTTCATAAACATTACTCATTTTCAAAAGTGAACAAAAACACAGCAAGCTCACCTGCACAGGGAAGAAAATTCAGCCCCTTGCCAACATACATAACAGCCTTCTCCACATAGCCCTTTCCTCTCCCTGGACAATGAATTCCTACCATCTCTATTTTGTCATAGCAAAAACAAAAATTCTATTCCAATCAGTCAAGGAAATAATAAGATCTCTTAAAAAATTACTTGAGAATATAATAAAATTTTAAACATAAAGGGCTGGGGATAGAACTCCCTGGCACAGTACATGCTTGGCATTCACAAATTCCCAAATTTATTCCCCAGCACCCCCAAAAATAAATAAATGTAAAGTAACATTTGGTACCATCATCTAAACAAGGACACAAAAACATCTTCAGTTCTCCTACCATACATTAATCAGCTGGAGTATGTCTTCACCATTCCAAATCAAGAAGTAAAATGCATGCTGGTTACATACTCTTCCCTATAATTTAGTATTTAAGTTTGCTAATAGATTTTCAAGATAATTTATAGCAGATTCACACTCACTCATTTGCTTGGGGGAAGAGTCACAGATAGACACTTAACCACCAAGAAGGGGTAGGCAGTGCCAATCCATGTGCCAATTCTGTCTTGTTACTTTTCTATGTTTTTGAGACAAAGTCTGACTGTGTTGCCTAGACTGGCCTCAAACTCCTTGGCTCAAGCCATCCTCCTGCCTAGCCTCTCAGGTAGCCGGTACTAGTGTTCCTAGCCTAGCTTTTGTTACCTGGTCTTTAAATAACATCTCATTGGAATACTGCTACACTCACTTGTCTGTATACTGTCTGTGCCTACCTTGTGCCTCAATGACAGCAGCATGGCTCACTATACTAAAGACACTTTTTATTTTGAGGCAGGCAAGATACTATCTGACCTTTTAAGAAGTTTAGAACTCTATCTCCCACAGTTAGCTGCTTCATAATCACACAAAGCATCTGTTAAAAATAAGCCCTGTAATTAGGCATAGTGAAACCATGGTTAAAAACAAGCCCTAGAGCCAGAGTCTGATGCAGCAGAGCCAGGCACAGACAGGAGAATTTGATTTTCTAACAAGTTCACAGGAGGTGCTGCTACTGCTACTGTAGGGACCACACTTTAAGAACCTGTAAGGCAAAACTGCTTCATTGGGTGTAACTGGAGAGCAGAAAGAGAATTTTCCAGGTAAGAAATTATACCCTTACAGGTAATAAATAATGCACTGAGGTCACACAACCAAGAGATTTCTCTAAGTCCAGAGCTCATACTTTTTCTGCTTTGATCTTTCACACTATTTCCTCACAGTTCTCATGCACAGCACCCTGGCATCAATAACAACCCTCCCTTGATAATGAGATTCAAAGTAGAGGGTAGCAAGAGCTTTAAACCACTCAGCCTTCTCACTTCTACCACCAACCCAATAAAATCTAACAAAGCAGAGGAGCAGGCCTCATGACCCCCCCCCCCAGAATCAGCACAATATTGTAGCCATTCAACACTTCTGATTCACACTGAAAATTCAACCACCTGAAATCTCAGCACAAAAATTAAATGTATCCTAAAGATAATATTTACCCCAGAATTCAAACACTCAGTTAAACGTGACAGCTTGGATTAAAGAACAACAATCATACAACTACCAACCTCTTCAGCCAGACGGTCATCTGGATCATATTCTTTCAGATTAATAACATCTGCAGGCAAATCTAAGGCGGTAACTGCTTTGGCAAGAACTGTGGCAAATCCCTAATACGAAAAAAAAAGCACAGTCTTGAATAAGACAAAAAGCCTTTTATTTATCTTTTCTGGCAATAGAATGTGGCATTCCTTGTTCAGTGACGGGTATTTATCATTATGAACACAAACTATTCTCCCTTTTCCCATTTCCTCAAGCACCAGTATGGAGAAGATCATTTAATTAAGTTTCCCTCATTTTATAAGGGTGCACACAAAACTAAATCCGCACCAGCCTTTAACGTTCCTGCTGTTTTGCCCCACTAGAACAAGTATACAGAAGTATAAAAAGATAATAAAGCTGGGCGTGACTCCAGTGGCTGAGGCAGGAGAACTGTCATATGAGTTCCAGGCTAGTCCGGGCTACATACTGAGTTCAAGACCAGTCTGAACTTCAGAGTGAGACCCTGCCTAAAAGAGAGAGTGAGAAAGAAAGAGAGAAAGAAAGAAAGAAAGAAAGCGAGCGAGAATCAAGAACAAGGAGAATGAGAAATACACAGTCCAGTTTAGAGACTACAGAAAGCCGTAGAGGGCAGCTCACTCTGACAAAACACTAGAGCGGGTCTGCGCTGGAAGCCAGCCTCCCCAGCAACAACAGCAACAAAAAAAAAAAAAAAAAAAAGGAAAGGCATCTGAAGCAGAAGAGCCCATTACTGTAGTTTGTATTTCGGACAAAAGCGCATAACAGGTCAGAGAGTCTGGGCCAGTGGTCCCCAATCTGTGACACCAGCTTGGTTTAGTTGAAGATCATTCTCCCAGGATCTCAATGCTACGTAGTAGGCTGTTGGAGAACAGCTCTGAAAGAGGGAGCAGCAGCAACCCCACAAGAGCAGAGAGCGAAGCTCCGCCTCTTGTCAATCAGCAGCGACATTAGAACCTAATAGGAGTGCGCTGACAGGAGGCGGAGCTTCCTCCAGCTCACTTCCTCCTTGCAGCAAGTGGTACTGTATAATTGGGAAGCCTTGGTCTAGGAGATAGTTACCCTTTTACCCTAAGGCAAAATACCTACAAGTTCTTCAACCAAATGAACTCAATGTCTGGAAAAAGTTACAACTTTTAGCCAGATTTTAGCACCCAGAGAAAACACTTTCCTTTTTTTACCTTGGTTGGTAGCCCATCTCTTGACTAGATGGGTGCCAGAACTGTTAGCTGAAACAAATTTGTCTACAACTGCAGAACCAGTTCTAACCCAACAGTGAACGAGATGACGCAGGCCCTGCCCTCAGGAAGAGTATGTTCTCATGGACAAGGAGTAAACACAGCCATGAGGAAACTGAGAATAACAAATGGGGATTGATGGCTGTGAAGGAAAATAAATCTATGGGGGGAAAGTACAGGATTGGAGGTAGAGAGACTACTACATAAGGAATGTCAGGACAAGAATATACAGGAAAAAATTAATTTGTAATTAGATAAATCATTGGAAGAGGTGCTGAGGTGGCTTCAGGACAGGAGTCTATTATAGCCAGAAAAACCAATCATGCAGACGAGAGGTCAACCTCAACACTTTCACTCCTCCAATAGCTGCCTGTGATTAACCACAGGCTGCCAATGATTTGCTCAATACCAGGAAATGTAACCGTCAGGGGAAGCCCGCACATATTAGAGCTGATGGAGCTTCCAGGACGGGGAACACAATGATATGGCTGGGAATGGGGTGTAGAGCCTCTGCTAACCTCCCTCCTCCACTCCTCGCCCTATGTATCTCTTCTGGCTGCCTGTTCCCAGGTTGTACTGTTAAAAAAAAAAAAAAAAAACAGTAAATGTAAGTTTAACAGTTTTCTAAGTTCTGTGAATGGCTCTGTCAAATTATGGAACCTGAGAGGAGGTTGTGGGAAACCCCAAGTGTATGCACAGGACTCTGCAAATGGCATCTAAAGTAAACAGTCCTGCAAACTAAGCCCTCAGCCCCGTGGAGTACACAGGTAACTCCTGGGAGTTATTGGCATCAGGAATGGAGAATTGGTAAGTCAGAAACACAGCAACCAGCCTCAGAGAAAAAGTGCAAATCGGAGCCAAACCTGCAGGACATGAGGGAGCAGGCCATTCAGTTATTTCAGGAAGAGGGTACACTTAAATGCAAAGTCTCAGAGGAGGGGGACAACTGATGAAGTTAGGAAGACTGGAGAAGGGAAGCCCAAGGAGATGAGGTTCAGTCAACCAAAAGCCACATCAGTTGGGCCTCTAGGTCAACATGAGGATTTTCCACACATGAATGAGAAGGGTTTTAAGCAGAGGAGTAACGTGACTACACTTCAGTCTCCAAGGATTCTTCACTGAGGTTGCTACTTGAAATATACTGGAGTTAGAAGAGGACTAAGCAGGACAAATTCAAGAAGACCACTGCTTCAAGGGACAACTGCTGTCTGGGACCTAGACAAAATATGACAGTAGTACAGATAGTGCCCTGAAGATGGGGAGAAGACAGGGAGAAGACACTGGAACCTGGGTTAATTTAAAAAGTAGTACAAACTTTTTTTAAGGATTAATGACAAACTAGATATGGGTTATAAAAGAAAAGAAAGGTTTTTTGGACTAGGCAAATGGAAGAGTCAAGTTTCATTTACTTAACTATGGATTACAAGCAGAACAAGTTGAGGAAAAAACTAGAAAATATGCAGATATTTATTCTGTGATGCTTATTAAATACCCACATGAAGAGCTACAAAGGGCAAATGGAATGAGAGTCTGGAGTCGAGATAAACAGTTCAAACTAGAGTAGCACAGTGGTTTCAATGCTTGCCTAGCAACTGCAAGGCCCTGGGTTTAATTCCCCAACACCATATAAACTGGGCATGGTGACACATGCCTATAATCCCAGCAGTCAGGAGGCTGAGGCAGGAGGACTATCATGAATTCAAGGCCAGCTTGGGCTCCGTAGTGAGTTCAGGACCAGTCTAGATTAAAGAGCATGACCATATCTCAAGGGAAAAAAAAAAAATAAAGGAAAGAAAGAAAATAAATATAAATCTTCAAACCATCACTTACTATAGAAGTCAGCAAAGTAAGGCCCATAGGCCAAAAGCCACCCTCCTGCTTGGTTTATAAACAGTATTTGAGCACAGCCATGACAACTTTTTTTTTCTTTCTCATAATGTCTATAGTAGTTTTCTTACTATATCAGTAGAGTTGAGTGGTTACAACAAAGCCATATGGCTTACAAAGCTATAAAATACTTGCAAACAAGACCCTACAACTTAAAAATCTTTTCAGAAAAAGTATGCTAACCCATCATCTAGTATATAGAATTTGAAGCCTTAGATATGGAGATCCTATAGACGGTAAAGTAAGTGCAGTTAAAGACATAGTCTCAATAACTATGCCCTAATATACTATTTCTGGAGGTCAGGAAGAAAGAAAAAATAAGCAACTAATAGCAAGCAGACCAAGCTGGGTCTGGTGGCACAGACCTGTAACCCCAGTTTGGTGAGCTGAGGCAAGAGGATCGCCAAGTTTAAGCCCCATATGGGCAACTTAGTGACTTACAGCAAGTCTCTGTTTCAAAATGAAAACCAAAAAATGAGCTGGAAATGTAGCTCGAAGCAAAAGCTCTGGGTTCAATTCCCAACGCTGCAGTAAGTAAACAAAATAGGAAGATCAGCCTTAGTAAAACAGAAAAGAAATCAAGAGAACTACATCATAAAAGGTAAGTGAAGAGAGTACTTCAAGAAAGGAGTGGTCATATAGCTAACAGGCCAAATGAGAGAAAGGCTGACAACTCACAACACAGCAGTTACGAGAACACGTATGAATATGCATGCCTACTGTAATGGTTCCAGAGAAGCAAAAGGAAGGAAACTAGAGACAGCTGGCACAAGCAAAACCTGGGAAGAGATTTACTATTAAATGAGTAAAAACTGGCGTGATGGCTAGAGGGGGTGCAGAGGCAACAAGCAACACAGCATGCACACCTTGACCTACTCTGCACAGAATATTCAATGACAATTTACAATTAAAGAAAACAAGTGTGTTAGCATGAGAAAAAATCTATGCCACCTATCCCATCATCCTGTGCCATGAACGGAAAACCACAGATCACCAGGATGATGATAAGAACAAGCAGCAGGAAAGGCAAACAGCAACAGCAGGAAAATTGAGAACACTCATCAGATTCAAAAAAAGGAATTCAAAAGGATATATTTTTAAATTATGAACAAAAGATTATAAAAGCTGAATAAAAATAAAAATGAATTCTGCCATTAAAATCATAGTAGCTGAAATACAACATTCAAAACAAGGTCTGACAGCACATGTGTGGTGGTGTATGCTTGTCAGCCTAGCAACTTGGGAGGCTGAGGCAGGAGGATTACAAGTTTCAAGCTAGCCTGGGCAACAGAGTAAGCTCTCTCTCAAAAAGAAAACTATTTGGAATGGAAATCCAGAATCTAGGATGAAAAAGTTACAAGAACCTGGGAAAGGAGAAATTTATCCTAAACTGTCACAAAATTAATGCACACAAATATTCAAAACAAAAAAACCCAAGTATTCCCAGAAACGCTTAATAAAAAAGATCCAACTTCATCACCTTCTCACAAAACTTTGTAAGGTTAAGGACAAAGAAATTATTTTAAAAACTTCCACAAAAAGAAAGGAAGGAAAGAAGGAAAGCAAAAAGGAAGGAAAGAGAAAGAAAAAGAATAAACAAAATGAAAGAATCAAGTCATCTACAAAGCAATATGAGAATTTATCTCCTCATGGGGAATACTACCTGCTGGAAGACAATGGAGAAATGTCTTCAAAGCTGCAAGAAAAAAATTTTTAACAGTCTTCTAGACACAGCTAAATATAAATCAGTCAAATGAATAAAATAAACTCAGATGATACAGCTTTAACATGAAAGAAGGCTATCGAACTGTACCAACGATGATGCAGACAGTAACATTTAGTCATTAAGATTTGAAGATTGTACTAAGTAACTACTGTATGGATTCAATAACTTTTTTCTCATTGATTAATCTAGAAACACAGCATAAGGGCATTTTATAATTACAGAAATGACCATCGAAGGAATTAAAAACAGAAATTGATAAACAAGTTTTCTACATACCTGGACTTGCTATGGTCTTTAAGTATTCATTTGAGCTTGATCTTATTTATTTTGTGGAATAAGAGGTCAAGCTCAGGGCCTTTACACTGCACTACATCCCCAGACTATATTTTTAGTTTTGATTTAGAGACAGGTTTTGTCAGGTCACAAAACTGCCCAGACTGGGCTCAAGTTTGCAATTCCTCCTACCTCAGCCTCCCAGAGTTAGGAGATCAAAGGCCTGTAACACCGGGCCCAACTTCATTTGATGATCTTTTTAAAACATACAAAGGGGCTCTGCATAGGGTCTTTTATGAATAACATAAAAAAGTAATTTGTATGTTTTCCACCTCTAGTGTTTAAGGTTGAACTCAATAAATTATTTTAACTGTATTATGAATAAAATACCTAACCCAGAATACTGCTAAGAGGTATTATTGTGTAGCACATCCACAAGAAGGCAGTAGAATCCTCCTAGGTCTTCAAAAATAGCAGTACTTGGTTTTCTTCCTAGAATCACATTTGCCTTACCTAGAATCTTTTCCTAGAAAGCACTAAATAATTGGGACCATGACAAAGACATAAGTAGCCTCGGGATATAACAAGACAATGGGAGGCAGCTTCGAGCTAGAGACCTACCAGGGCAGCAGTAAGTTTCAGAACAAAGACCCGGGGGGCTTGAGGAATAGCTCAACTGTTAAAGCACTTGCCTAGAATGTGCAAAGTCCAGAGTTCAATCTCCCAGTACCACATAAACTGGCTATGGTAACACCTGCCTGTAATCCCAGCACAGGAGGCTGAGGCAAAAGGATTGCTATGAGTTCAAGGCCAGCCTGGGCTACACAGTGAATTCAGGACCAACCTGGAATACAGAGCAAGACCTTGTCTCAAAAAAAAAAAAAAAAAAAACCACACACACACACACAGAACAAAGACCCTTCACCAAACACCACTAATCAGCTGTGTTTGTGTACAAGAGAAGAAACCTTCCACCAACCCAAAAAGGAAAATGGTATGATGGGAAATGGGGGAGCAGGAGGTGACAGAAACATTCTTTCCAGAGATGTTCTTATAATGTCAGGAAACTAAGGAAAACTCTCACATCAAGTGCTTACTTTTGCTGTACCTGTCTGGGAACCATAGAAAATCTTCACTCCATATATGAAGATTTGCTTCTTTTGAAGGGTGATAAAGCCATTTGTCACCAAATCCTGAGTTGCTTTCGGAATAGATTTCTCCTGTGAGCTCTTGGCCTTGAAGTGAAAGAAATGCACAAAACCCATGAAGCCAAATCTCAATCTTTCAGGAAAAATGAAAATTAGCACAAAACTAACCCATCCATTTTATTATTCTTTTCAAGGTCACTCTCCTCGAGTATTAACCTCTTGGTATAAGCGGTCCTTTAATGGCAGGACTAACCTTTTTTTAAGATGATAATGATCCCACTGCCAACAAGGTCAAGCTACAAAGTCTTCACTAGTGTTAGTCAGTTTTCGTCCCTGTGACAAAATATCTGATACAATCAACTTAAAGGAAAAAGACTAATGACTCAGTTTTGGAAGTTTCAGTCCATGGTCAGCTGGCCTGTTGACCTGCAGGCTGTGGCAAGGCAGTACATCATGGTAGGATGCCTGGTAGGGCAAAGCTGCCCACTTTGTGATGACTGGGAAGCAAAAATGGGAGGAGGAAAGGACGGGGTCCTATTTATCTCCTTCTGGGATGCCCCAATGACCTAACCTCTACTAGGCCTCATCTCCTAAAGGTTCCACAACTTCCCAGGGGTACCACAAGGCTGGGGACCAAGCCCTCAAGGCTGGGCCTTTGGAAACAAGCAAGAGTCAAAAAAATAAGACTTAGTATCTGAGGGGGATTGATTCAGGACCCTAAAAATATCCACATCCACACTCAAGTTCTTTATACAAAATGATATAACATCTGAATATAATCTATACCTAACCTCCCATATATGTTTAAATAATCTCTAAATTACATACAGCATCTAATACAACGAAAATGTTATATAAATAGTTGTTATACTGTATTGTTTAGGGGATAAACACAAGAAACAAAGTCTGGACATGTTCAATAGAAAATCTGGAAGCTTTTTTCCCATATATTTCTAATCCACTTAACTGATCCTGCAGAATTTGGAGATACAGAAAGCCAATTGTACATATTTATCTGTAACATCTTTCAGTGGACTGGCAATAGAAAATTATTTTCTGACCCTTAATTAGTGGAATAGGAGGACTATTGCCTCTTAAACAGAGGACTATTACCCTTTTATTCTATTATATATCCTTTAAAAGCAATTATTTTTTCTTACAAAAGATTAGTTTTCATTATGAAATCTGACTGTATCCATCTTAAACCATTATAATTTACTAAAACCTTACAGAAGAAATTTTCAGGTTTTTTTTTAAATCTAGAATCTATACCCAAAACTGTTTTAAAATTCCTTTTAGTTTTTTGGCATTTTGATTTTTTTTTAAGATAGCGACTCACTCTGTAGTCTAGGCCGGTGCTGAACTCATTATATAGGCCAGGCTGGCCTTGAACTCATAGCAATCACCCTGCTTCAGCCTCCTAAGTGCTAGGATTAATTACGGTTTTCGCCACCACACCAGGCTAATTTTTACGCAGTGCTGGGGAATTGAGCCCAGGGCCTTGCGCATGCCAGGCAAGCACTCTAACCACTGAGCTTTGCACCCAGACCTTTTAGTTTTTCTATGTTTTTCTGAAAGCCTTAGAAAATCTACACTCTAATGTTCCATAAAATCTGATATTTAAATAACTCTCTCACTTAGAAATAAAGAAAAGAAAACCAACACCACTTACCTGCTTCTTGATGATAATCTGGGCAAAAATCCAAAGACTAATGCCAAAAGCAAAGCCCAGGTAAATGTAAAACCTGTTTATCCACAATGACAAAAAAGGTGAGGCGAGGTCCCACATATCCAAAGAAGCATCTAAATTCAAAAGGGCATAATCACATAATTTTGTTTAGTTATGTATTCAAAGATGTCTATAGTTTTAAGATTCAAAAATTAAAAGCAAGCTTCATTCAGCATTCTAAGAAATGTATTTTTAAAACTCGTAAAAATAATACACAATGTGGTAGCATGGTAACATTATCATAATGATGGCACCAATTTTTTTAAATGTAGAATTGTACCTTCACATGGATATGTTATTTGGAAGTGAAGGATAAACATAAATATAAAATCACTTGAGGAGTAATTTTAAGTTAATTTTGCTGGTATGCTGACTCCCTAGGTAAAGCTTCAGACTGCAGTAAAAACACTTTCCTTTTCCTATAGCATTTTAAACTTTCTTTTAAATCTTTCTAAATTTCCCCTCTCCGCCCTCCAGCCCCAAGTGGTACAAGTGATGGAACCCAGGATCTTTGTTCACACCGAGGTTTGGATTGTGATCCAGAATCTCAAGTCTCGTCTCCAAGCTGCAAGTTGGATCCTCCTGCCTCATCCTCCCGGAGTGCGAGGACTACAGGTGTACGCCATCAAGCCCGGCCTGTACAACATTTTTAAAGACCCACGTCTACTCCGAAAGGGCCCTCAAATAACTGACCTCATGCCTCATTTTTTGAAAAGGAGAGACACAAGGACTTGCCCTTGCTGAGGCTGGGAGCAACTACAAAAGGCAAAGCTAAAAATCTAACGTTTACAGGTGTTACCGTAAAGTCCCAGAACACGTGGATGCGGCGAGAACAGGCAATTTCCTCTGCTTTTTATTTGAGGCTAGAAATGTCGTTTCCTTCCAAATTCAACCCTAGCTTCAAAAAGCAAAAGCCTGGGCACAAGCAAGAACCAGGTCTTCCTCCCTCCCAGCACCTCTGTCCCTGGATAAGTACTGGCAACAGTCTCTGAGGCCAGGGGCCCAGGGACGCTTCCCCGCCGGGAGAAACGGTCTCCTTCCTTCTCGCCCCACTACCGTTGCCAGCGGGGCCCTTACCCATTCTCCTCAGAAACCCGGCCTGGAAGGCCCACCGGAAACCAGGGCCTCGGACTGGGGAGCCTGGTGGCCGCGGCGGGCACGAGGACACTCCCGGAGATACCCTTTCAGCACTCGCTGCGTCCGGAGCTCGCACAGCCGCTGGAAGCCATAACACTAGCAGGGCCGCCCGGATTGGTCAGAGGGGAAACAGTTACGACCAGACATAAGCGCAGACGTCTGGGAATGGAAACCCAAGCTACTCTGATTGGCTCAAAGAAAAAGGGGCAGTCCCGAAGGGAAGCACCGCCCAAAGCTCCGGGGGAGAGAGCCGGAGTGGAGGGCCGGTTCCGATTGGCTCAGAAGGAAAAGGGG